>ML662445.1:40970095-40985621 GCA_007570785.1 Antilocapra americana
AGTTCTTTGGCCCACTTTTTGATTGGGTCATTTATTTTTCTAGAATGGAGCTGCAGGAGTTGCTTGTATATTTTTGAGATTAATTGTTTGTCCATTGTTTCATTGGCTATTATTTTCACCCATTCTGAAGGCTGTCTTTTCACCTTATTAACAAGTGGTGCTGGGAAAACTGGACAGCCACTTGTAAAATAATGAAACTAGAACACTTTCTATACCATACACAAAAATAAACTCAAAATGGATCAAAGATCTAATCATAAGACCAGAAACTATAAAACTCCTTGAGGATAACATAGGCAAAATACTCTCCGACATAAACCAAAGCAGGATCCTCTGTGACCCACCTCCCAGAATATTGGAAATAAAAGCACGAATAAACAAATGGGACCTAATTAAAATTAAAAGCTTCTGCTCAACAAAGGAAACTATAAGCAAGGTGATTAGTTTTCTGATTGACTAGTTTCTAGCCTTAGTAAGCAGGAAAGGACTGTCTGAAGATGTGGCATCTCTGGGTAAGACCAAAATAATGAAATAGTCAGCCATGAAGATATTTGGAGAATAAATTTCAAATCAAGAGAACAATTGTGCACTAGTGTTGCTAAATCAAACTTGTGTCTGCTCATCTAGCTCATAGCAAAGCCAATCTATTGGTAATAGGTGGTTGTGGTGGAGGGAAGTATGTTTCTGTGCTAAGTCACTTCAGTCGTGTCTGATGCTTTGCAACCCTATAGACTGTAGCCCGCCAGATTCCTCTGTCCCTGGGATTATCCAGGCAGAAATATTGGAGTGGGTTGCCATGCCCTCCTCCTTACCCAGGGATCGAACTTGTGTCTCTTATGTCTCCTGCATTGGTAGATGGGTTGTTTACCACTAGTGCCACCTGGGAAGCCCAGATTTCGATTACCTGGAGCTTATAAATCAAAAGAAGGAGCATGAGCTGTATTCAGTGCTGGTAGGGAGAGTAGTAGATGTTAAGCTAGGCTTTCCATTTTTGTAGAAGCCATTCTGTGTGTTATGTGGAGAATGGACTGCAGAGGTGGCAGTAGTGGAATGGGACATATTGGATCTATGCAGTGTCCTGAGGGAGAGATGTTTATTATGTAGACTTGAGTTTTGTCTGTGACAATGAAAAGAACTGAGTGCACAGCAAAGAAACCATCAACAAAACAAAAAAGCAATTTATAAATAAGAGAAAATGTTTGCAAATCATATATCCAAAATATTTGTATAGAACACATACAACTCAAAAGCATGGTAGAAATGTAGCCTGGTGCAGCCACTATGGGAAATAAAAACAGTATGGAGAGTTCTCAGAAAACTATATACAGAGCTACCATATGATCCACGAATTTCACTTCTGGGTATTTATCCAAAGAAAATGAAAACACTACTTCAAAAAGATATATACACTTCTATGTTTTTTGCAGCCTTATTTACAGTAGTCAAGATACAGAAACAATATAAGTGTTCATTGATGGATTAATGGATAAAGAAAATGTAATATCTCTCTCTATATAGAATAATATATATAATTTATAATTTTATATATAAATTATACATATATATATTTTTTAAAAATTAGGAAGTCCTACATTTGCAGCAACATGATTAGAACTTAAGTAAGATAAGTCAGACAGAGAAAGACAAATACTGTACAATCTTACTTATATGGAGAATTTTAAAAACAACCAAACCCCCAAACTTATAGATACAGAGAACGTATTGGTAGTTGTCAGAGATCGAGGGTGAGGGATGGGGAAAAAGAGCAAAGGGAGTCAAAAGGTAAAATTTCCAGTTATAAAATAAATAAGTGATAGGGATACAATGTACAGTTTGGTGACTGTGGTTAATAATACTATATTGTATATTTGAAAGTTGCTAAGGGAGCAGATCTTAAAAGCCATTGTGAAAAAAATTTTTAACTAAATATTGTAACAGATGTTGATTAACCTTGTGATGATCAATTCACAGTACAAATTGCTTCCCTGGTGGCTCAGATGGTAAAGAATCTGCCTGTAATGCAGGAGACCTGGTTTGATTCCTGGTTCAGGAAGATCCCCTGGAGAGGGGAATGGCAACCCACTCCAGTATTCTTGCCTGGAGAATTCCATTCTTCCTCCATGGAGGAGCATGGTGGGCTATAGTCCATGGGGCCACAAAGAGTCAGACACGACTGAGTGACTAACACAATAATATTGTATCAGTATGTCACACAACTAAAATGAATATAATGTTGTTTGTCAATTATACCTTAATTTATTTATTTTAAAATTTATTTATTTTAATTGGAGGCTAATTACTTTACAATGCTGTAGTGGTTTTTGCCATATATTGACATGAATCAGCCATGGGTGTACATGTGTTCCCCATCCTGAACCCCCTCCCTCCCCATCCCAACCCTCAGGGTCATCCCACTGCACCAGCCTTGGGCACCCTATCTCATGCATCGAACCTGGACTTGCAATCTGTTTTACATATGATGATATACATGTTTCAATACCATTCTCCCATATTATCCCGCCCTCATCCTCTTCCACAGAGTCCAAAAGTTCTATACATCTGTGTCTCCTTTGCGGTCTTGCATACAGGATTATCGTTACCATCTTTCTAAATTCCATATATATGCGTTAGTATACTGTATTGTTGTTTTTCTTCTGATTTACTTCACTCTGTATAATAGGCTCCAGTTTCATCCAGCTCATTAGAACTGATTCAAATGTATTCTTTTTAATACCTGAGTAATATTCCATTGTGTATAGGTACCACAGCTTTCTTATCCATTCGTCTGCTGATGGACATCTAGGTTGCTTCCATGTACTGGCTATTATAAACAGTGCTGCGATGAACATTGGGGTACACGTGTCTCTTTCAATTCTGGTTTCCTCAGTGTGTATGCCTAGCAGTGGTATTGCTGGGTTATATAGCAGTTCTATTTCCAGTTTTTTAAGGAATCTCCACACTGTTCTCTATAGTGGCTGTACTAGTTTGCATTCCCACCAACAGTGTAAGAGGGTTCCCTTTTCTCCACACCTTCTCCAGCATTTATTGTTTGTAGACTTTTGGATAGCAGCAATTCTGGCCAGTGTGAGATGGTACCTCATTGTGGTTTTGATTTGCATTTCTCTGATAATGAGTGATATTGAGCATCTTTTCATGTGTTTGTTAGCCATCTGTATGTCTTCTTTGGAGAAATGTCTGTTTAGTTCTTTGGCCCATTTTTTGATTGAGTTGTTTATTTTTCTGGCATGGAGCTGCTTGTATATTTTTGAGATTAATTCTTTGTCAGTTGCTTCGTTTGCTATTATTTTCTCCCACTCTGAAGGCTGTCTTTTCACCTTGCTTATAATTTTCTTTGTTGTGCAAAAGCTTTTAAGTTTAATTAGGTCCCATTTGTTTATTTTGCTTTTATTTCCATTACTCTGGGAAGTGGGTCATAGAGGATCCTGCTGTGATTTATGTCAGAGAGTGTTTTGCCTATGTTTTCCTCCAAGAGTTTTGTAGTTTCTGGTCTTTTATTTAGATCTTTATCCATTTTGAGTTTATTTTTGTGTATGGTGTTAGAAAGAGTTCTAGTTTCATTCCTTTACAAGTGGCTGACCAGTTTTCCCAGCACCACTTGTTAAAGAGATTGTCTTTTTCTATACTTCAGTTTTTTTTTAAAAAATGGATGTATTATATTTGGTAACTATGTCCTCTTCTCTACCTTCTTGACTTTTAATTCTCTCCTCTCAATGTACAATCTATATATTTTGCAAGCTTTATTTAAGTCTTAACTTTCCTCCACCCTCTTTTCCTTTCTCATCCTGAGAATCACTTCAATATATGAATGCCCAATGTAGTGAGCATGTGATCTGCATAAGTTAACTTAGTAAGCATTCAGCAATATTTGATTGTTAACACATGCATGAATCTGGCTAACTTGCATTGTTTTCTATCTCACATGTGCTTAGGCTTAGGCTTACTTTAGTCTTGACCTTCAGTAAAATTATAATCATCCTCTCAAGGGATAAAACTATGTCCTTCTTCTTTTTGGAGGGAAGGAGGTAGGGAGGAGGAAGGCTAAATATGATGTGATGAATTTTGTTGTTATTTTTGTTAATGTGACAGAAACAGCAGAAGCAGGAATTCAGATATGCTATTGTATAAAGGATTTTTAAAAAGTAAGGTTAGCTAAATATGCTAAGGATACATTATTAATGACTTCAAAAAATGCTAACCCTCATCCTGAAAGCAACACAGAGGAGTTTTCTAAACTGGCAAATCATATGAGGAAAGCATTAACTTAGAAATGTTCTTCTGGTGGGAGGATTCAGAATGTACTGATGATGGAAAACTTTGAAATAAAACAAAGCAGTAAGAGGCTATCTCAATAATGTGTGTATAAGGTAGAATAAAAGATAGCTGATATATTTCCATGACCATCGTGTACTTATAATATGTCAAGAATGGCTATAAATACTTTATATATACATAATTTCATATTATTCCTTAAAATAGTAAGCTAATCATTCCCTCTGTATTATTCATAGAGAATTTGAAGCTAAGGAATTTATGTAGTATCTGAAGTAATAGAAGTACTTTTATTGTTGTTTTAAGGATGTGGGTTTAGATATTGAATGTGAAGGTACAAAGTATGCTGAAAATCTCTACAAACATTAAATCCTATAATGCTAGAAAATGGGAAGTTGTCACTTAGGGGTAAGAATTAAAGTTAGTGACATGAAACCAATTTTCTAAGACATTATTTACTACATGTCTTAGATTAATTTTGTAGAGAACCGTCATCTTAGTAAGAGTCCCTCTATTCTCAACAAAAATAATTTTACCATATTTGTTTACAAATAATCATTGTTTATAAATATCCAATGCTTCCTCTAAACATAATAATTTACTACCACCAAGAGTGAAATAATCCTGGTATATTTCTTTTCTAGTTGAATGTTCATGAAGAGTTTGGATTGCAAACTTAAGTTGCAAAATACTAGTACATATAGAATTTAGTATAGGGAATAAAAAATTTATAGACATTGCGTAGAGTTTATAAGATTATTATTGTTACTTTTTCTATGTTATTTTGCAAAATTGATTGCAAATTTAGAAATTATAGTTAATTCTTGTTCTTTATCCTTTTTTAATCTTTTTGTGCACATTTCAATTTTTAGCATAAATCTAGGCACCTAGTATGTGCTTAATAAATATGAATCACTGTTGCTTCTGAAGAAATCTTCAATTTTTAAATATAGTATTCTTCCTCAATAAGGATCAGTTACTATTCTTGCTTTGCAAGTGGAAAAATATTATCCATCTTCTTTCTCCTAAACCAGGCAGCCTCTAAGCCTGGACTAACATTTTTCTTAATTAAAATTATATACATTAATTACAACTGTTTTCCAGTATGTGAATAGGGTAGAGAACAGTTGTTCTTAACATGAAAGAGGACAACCACAGAGAATGACAACAGGAAGCATCTTTCAGGCAATTTACAACTTGAGGCCAAGGCCACATCTGCTGTGACAAATAGGAAAGGGGATTGGGTAATTACCTATGAGGCTGATCCCTGTAGATAGCCACTCTCCCCACACCCCGCAAATCACTTTGTCCTTGAAAGCATTTCCTTCCTTCTCTTACCCTCACATTTTCTGACTAATTATTTAGTAAATACTGTGAGGGCAGAGACAGGGTCTTCTATGTCCCACATAAATGGACTGATTGCCTCATTTGGTACTAATGAGCATAAAGATGTCATTTAGGGTCACAAAAGAGGAAAAACAATATGTTGTATTGGAAACTGCCTTGTTTACAAGGGTTGGATTCTGGTTTACAGCAGCTACTGGGTGAGTATGGATTTCCCTAACTTCCTGACAGGCCAAATTCACTCTGTTCAGTGTCAAATCAGTTCAACTTTCTCCATGAAGCTTTCCCTGAATATGCCAGTTTAATTTTTTAGGTAAAGAGAATCCCTCATATGATTCTTTAGCCCTAAATCATAGCCTAACTTTCACTGTTATTTAATTATATCCCTTGCATATGTTCTTGTTTAGTCACTAAGTTGTGTCCGACTCTACAACCATATGAACTGCAGCACACCAGTCTTCCCTGTCCTTCACTATCTGCCAGAGCTTGCTCAAACTCATGTCCATTGAGTCAGTGATGTTGTCTAACCATCTCATCCTCTGCTGCCCCTTCTTCTTTTGCCGTCAATCTTCCCCAACATCAGTTTCTTTTCCAGTGAGTCAGCTGTTGCTTCAGGTGGACAAAGAATTGAAGCCTCAGCTTCAGCATCAGTCCTTACAATGAATATTCAGGACTGATTTCCTTTAGGATTGACTGGTTTGATCTCCCAGCAGTCCAAGGGACTCTCAAGACTCTTCTTCAACACCACAATTCGAAAGCATCATTTCTTTGGCACTTAGCTGTCTTTAAGATCTAACTCTCACATCCATAAACGACTACTGGAAAAACCATAGCTTTGACTATAAGGACCTTTGTTGGCAAAGTGATGGCTCTGCTTCTTAACACACTGTCTATGTTTGTCATGGTTTTCCTTCCAAGGAGCAAGCATCTCTTAATTTCATGGCTGCAGTCACCATCCACAGTTATTTTGGAGCCCAAGAAATTGAAATATGCTACCATTTCCACTTTTTCCCCATCTATTTGCCATGAAGTGCTGGGACTAGATGCCATAATCTTAATTTTTTCATTGTTGAGTTCAGGCCAGCTTTTCCACTCTTCTCTTTCACCTTCATCAAGAGACTTTTTAGTTCCTCTTCATTTCCCTCCATTAGAGTGGTATCTTCTGCACATTTGAGGTTGCAAGAAATATACCTCCTTGCACATACCTGTCTCCAAATTAAAATGAAAGGACAGGAACTGTGCATTTAAAAAAATATTTATGTCCACCCCCCACTCCACTTATTCCCCTATTCTCATCCTCAACCAATGTGAGGATCTGGCACAGGATGGTAGTCAAATGAAAAATGACAATGTGAATGATTCATATAAATATGTTGGGACTTAATGCAAACAAACACTCTTCGCTTCCAAAGAATTCTTATGAAAATCTTAGCATTTGAAAACTATTCTTCTCCCAGATAGGTTTATCCTTTAGGGGGTGGTTACTTTATTCTGTGTTTAAATAACTTTTCCTTTCCTATGCTTGTCCTAACCAGTAGACTCAGGATACTTTCCTGGTTGGGAATCCTTCCAGCCTAAATCATCTAGTTGGGATTATAATAGTGAGGCAAGTGAAATATTAGATGGTATAGCCTAAAAGGTACATTACAAAATCGTTGAATATCTTTATATTCTTCACTCCATATGCAGAGCAGGTCTTTTTCCTTTAGAGCCCCATTGTGCTGGGAACTCCAACAAAGCAGGCCCTAGATCCTGTAGCAGTGAGCTGCCTTGTCCCTGCCTTGCCAGACAGGTAACAGGCATTACTCTTTCTTCTTTACATCAAGACCTAGCATAACATCTTAATTAGTAAATCCAAAATAAAGAAATTAGCTCTTTAAAATTTATTTCTGTTGCAATGCTAAAATAATTCAGAGAAGGTGTTGAATAAAGTAGATTTGAGAAGCCAGAGAAGGCTTCATGGCTCACAAAGGACCTGAAATAGACTTCAGTGGTTATGTTGTTGACCAGGGTTCTTGGCCTTCATTAATCAATAGAAATTGATAAAAGGCCAGACAGAAAAACTAGGAAAAGTTTTATTGGGGTCCCTGTTGCCGTAGCGGGGAGCAGAAACAAGTAACAGTTTCCCTTACTTATTCCCCAAGACAGGGGCAAACTGGTTTCCTTATATATGATCAGGATAGGGGATGAGTCCAGGGGCCGGCCAGAGGGACAGCTTAGGTGGTTTGCCCACCCCTTTGGTGATGTTATGTGCAGAGGGCATGTGCAGTACCCTGGTTTTGTTCCTGGCTTTTGAGAAATGGTAGTTCAGTTTTTGGTCTTTTTGTATCTTGTTGTCCATAATTTGCCCCAGCTGCTCATGCACACAGTTATTTTCAATCCCTTATAGTGTCTTTGTATTTTGTTGCTTGAGAAGACATTTTTTTCAGGTGCAAGCACTGCAGCAAATGATCCCAGATCCCAGTGTGTCACCATTGAATAAAAGATAGGAGAAGGAAGGAGGGCATTACAGAGAATTGCCCAAACAAAAATATTAATAAAATCTCTATTCAATGTCTTCAAAGAGGTTGTAGCCTATTTTACCAACACTACCCTAAATAAGTCAAGATAATGTCTACAAATATTGTTCAACCAAGATATCATCTCCATTTGGTAAAAATGTTTCAATGTAAGGATGACCACACCTTTAGAAGGAAGGCTGATAATGACACTAGTTATGTCTCTTTGGAAAATCAATTAAACTTCCTAGCCCTTGATTTCCTCATCTTTACAACTGAAATAATACGCTTGTCCTGTCTCTCTTAGGGTGAAGATGAAGGTCAGCTGAGATAATATATGTGAAATGCTGGGAAAGAGCTGGGATAAGTGTAAGAAATTATTATCTTATTTGTCTGCTATATTAGAAGGAATTGCAGCTGTTATCTAAAAATGTGTGTGACACTCGTGTGAGTCACTTGTTTTTTAACTCTCTTTCACGCAAGGCCAAAGCTTCTGTATATAAAATCACCAAGTAGGTATAATCAGGTTTGACAAAAGATGATTCTCTTTCCCTTTATTTCTCTTTCACTTTCCAATATTTTGATCCAAGAAATACTCAAAAGAAACAACTTGAAAATATCTACTTAGAGCTACTCTCTCTTTTATGTTGGAAGAAGCACATTTTACTTATCATTGTTTCTTAAAGTCTAATACAGAAAAAGAAGTTAAAATTTTTGATAAATGAATGAATAAAGTTACAGACAACAAAGACTTGGAATTTATTCATTATTCAACTTAGTAATTTGTACCCGGAATGTATTCAGGTCATTTAAGAAATGGCACCTTTTCCTTGTGATTTAGATCCACTAGTTAATTGGTTTCTCTGCCTGGCTGATTGTCACTTGAGATGCCTACGTTGCTTCTAATGTCCATAAACAGAGCAAATTTATTAATTTAATCTGCTTCAGTTGGTGGGAAATGTGTGGGAGCTAGCCTGTGTGCACAGGATTCCCTTGAGTTTGTTTGTTTGCTAGATTACCACCTCAGAGAAAGCCAGGCTGTATCTGTCCACACAAAACCCACATGACTGGACTACTTATGATGTGTAGCCAACCAATTCATTGATTCATTGGCAAGTGTAAATTGCTTGACTGTGTCTCTGGTTGTCTAATAGTTAATGAATTTGAATTGGTTGATTCAATAATGCTGTGAAGACAGATTCTTTTATATTTTTTTCATGGAAAATATGTATTTCTTTACTCGGAAAGACTAATGATTAGTTTTAATCATCTTCACAAAAAATAATCAGCCTAGACTGAAATGAAATATCCTGGTTTAACTGGCAAAAGATCTATACTCTCATCTAGTACTTCTCCCTTTATCTAGTGGAGATACCAGATGAGACTGTCTAGGAACTCTTGCCCTGGAGAAGGGAATGGCAACCCACTAAGGTATTCTTGCCTGGAGAATACCATGGACAGAGGATCCTGGCTACAGTCCATGGGGTTGCAAACACTTGGACACTACTGAGTGACTAACATACACACACAGAAACTCTTAATCTTAGGAAATGGATTTCAACCTCACACCCAACCTCTTCTCTCTATCATGTACTTGGCCTCAACTCCTACTTCCAGCTCAATATTACGTAAATGCAAATGAAAATTTTAAATTGGTAGATTTCAAATATGGGCTTCAAAATACTGGCCTTTCTCAAATAGAATCCTTGCTTATATAGCCTTCACACATCTAACTACTTGAGACTCATCTCTATTATAGAGTCTGAATAGATTATGAGAGAAGACCTTCCTGGTGGTCTAGTGGTTAAGAATCAGCTGCCAATGCAGAGGACAGGGGTTCAATCCCTGGTCTGAGATGATCCCATATGCCACGGGGCAGCTAAGCCTGTTGTCACAACTACTGAGCCAGCACTAGAGCCCATGAGCCACAAGTACTGAGCCCATGTGCCAAAAATACTGAAGCCCATGCACCTAGAGCCTGTGTTTCCCAACAAGAGAAGCCACTGCTATGAGAAGCCCATGCACCAAAATGAAGAATAGCCCCCAGTTGCCACAACTAGAGAAAGCCCATGTGCAGGAATGAAGACCCAGCATAGCCAAAAATAAAAATAATATAGAAAATATATTATGAGAGATTCTATTCAGAGAAATGAAGAGCACAAACAAGGCTTCCCAAAGGAGTTGAAGTGTAAGCTTCATGTTAGGCTATGGATAGAAGCTAGGTTAGTAAATAACTAGACAATAAAAGGAAAGGTTTCAGACAAAGCCAGAATTATGAGCAAAGGCATGGAGATTATAAGAAATTGTAATGCTTCTATAGAAGTGGATGTTGCTCATTTTATCTTAAGTATAAACAGGGAGATAAGGCAAATCTGATAATTAGCTAGTGCTTATGGTGTGATGGCTCTTGCAATAATTTGATAAATGATAAGTTCTAAAAATTTTCAACATTTGTCTAAGTAATGACAAATATTCCTATAATGGGGCTTTAATTTATAAGCCTGGTTTATTGACGGCTCCAGGACACAGAATTGGTGCCAATGTGGTTGAAAGGAGGAAGAGTTTTGTGTTAAAACATGCATACCAGTTGGAAAGCTGTCATAGCCAACTAGGTGAGAAATGAGGACTTAAACTGAAAGGCAGTGAGGTGGGTGTAGAAAAAGAATTATTTCACTTGGCAAGGATACTGTCCAAGAAATAATGGATAAGACGTCCCTCCCACCACTGCCTACTATTTCCACAGGACAGTGCAGTTCTCTTGTGCTAATTTAGGATTGTGGTTAGAATCTGTTTTACTTTATTTATTTTTAAGCTTCTTATGAAAACCTGTCATAGCTGCACACCAATTAATGAACTCCTGCAGGCTGGGCTCAGATTTTATTAGAGGCTATAGGAGATCTTTTGGCATGACAGCCAAACTGAGTTTTCTGCACTCAGAGAGGATTCCTCATCCGTGTAGTGGCCAGCATCCCTGGCAAAGCTGCTTTCCTTGCTCAGTAGCCATCCATATCACAGTAATGTGTTCTGGGAACTATCAGAGCTAAGATCATTCCCCTGGCTTTTACCAGTCATCCGTGTGTGTTCTCAAGAGAGAAAATATTATATATACAACCAGTGTAAGCCAAAGAGCAAGTTTGACGGGAGGTAACTTCTCTTTGAGCCGCTTCTGCTCACTTATCAGCCCTGTGATTGTGCATGAATCCTGGACTCTTTCTATATCTCAGCTTCTTCATCTATAATATGGGTAAATACTACACATATCCCATATAATGTTTAAAGTTAGAGCAGGAAGCTCACACAGCTACTTTAGAGAGTTGGAAAACAAGATTGTCTTATGGATCCAGGGAAATAAGATGTTATACAAAAAACCTGCGCCAACTATACAGCATTATACAAACATTCACTTATAGTATTGCTATATAAGTACTGTATGATGTTTTTGTTTTTTCAGTTCAGTTCAGTCGCTCAGTCATGTCTGACTGTTTGCAACCCCATGAACCACAGCACACCAGGCCTTCCTATCCATCACCAACTCCTGGAATTTACCCAGACTCATGTCCATTGAGTCGGTGATGCCATACAACCATCTCATCTTCTGTCATCCTCTTCTCCTCCTGCCCTCAATCATTCCCAGCATCAGGGTCTTTTCAAATGAGTCAGCTCTTTGCATCAGGTGGCCAAAGTATTGGAGTTTCAACTTCAACATCAGTCCTTCCAATGAACACCCAGGACTGATCTCCTTTAGGATGGACTGGTTGGATCTCCTTGCAGTCCAAAGGACTCTCAAGAGTCTTCTCCAACACCACAGTTCAAAAGCATCAATTCTTCGGCACTCAGCTTTCTTCACAGTCCAACTCTCACATCCATACATGACTACTGGAAAAACCATAGCCTTGACTAGATGGACCTTTGTTGGCGAAGTAATGTCTCTGCTTTTTAATATGCTGTCTGGGTTGATCATAACTTTCCTTCCAAGGAGTAAGCATCTTTTAATTTCATGGCTGCAGTCACCATCTGCAGTGATTTTGGAGCCCCCCCCCAAATAAAGTCTGCCACTGTTTCCCCCTCTCTTTGCCATGAAGTAATGGGAGGATGCCATGATCTTAGTTTTCTGAATGTTGAGCTTGAAGCCAACTTTTTCACTCTCCTCTTTCACTTTCATCAAGAGGCTCTTTAGTTCTTCTTCACTTTCTGCCATAAGGGTGGTATCATCTGCATATCAGAGGTTATTGATATTTCTCCTGGCAATCTTAATTCCATCTTGTGCTTCTTCCAGCCCAGCGTTTCTCATGATGTACTCTGCATATAAGTTAAATAAGCAGGGTGACAATATATAATAGCCTTTTCCTATTTGGAACCAGTCTGTTGTTCCATGTCTAGTTCTAACTGTTGCTTCCTGACCTGCATACAGATTTCTCAAGAGGCAGATCAGGTGGTCTGGTATTCTGTCTCTCAGAGTTTTCCACAGTTTGTTGTGATCCACACAGTCAATCGCTTTGGCATAGTCAATAAAGCAGAAGTAGATGTTTTTTCTGGAATTCTCTTGCTTTTTCAATGATCCAGCGGTTGTTGGCAATTTGATCTTTGGTTCCTCTGCCTTTTCTAAAACCAGCTTGAACATCTGGAAGTTCATGGTTCACATATTGCTTAAACCTGGCTTGGAGAATTTTGAGCATTACTTTACTAGAGTGTAAGATGGGTGCAATTGTGCAGTAGTTTGAGCATTTTATTCTTTATTGTTGTGCAAAAAATACCCCCAAAATTAGATGTACAAATCAATATTTATTACCACTCTCAATTCTGTGGATTATCAATCTTGATAGTTTCATTTATGCTGGCCGCAATCAGCTGTATGGCTACAGTATCTGATAGCTTGTCTGAATATCTGATAGCTTGCTGGCTAACATATGTCATGCCTACTCTGGAAGAATGCTCATTCTTCAAAAGGATAAACTAAACCTCTTCAGAACTTGAAACTCTGAAAAGTTTTAAGAGTGAAAACAGAAATTCTGAGGTCTTTTAAGGTTTAACTATAGAGGTCACAAAGCATTATTGTGTCACATTGTATTTATTGGTCAAAGCAAATCACAAGATTAGGTTCAAGGGACAGGGAAAAATATGCTCCATGTTCTGATTTGAGGAGAGACAAAGTCATGCTTCAAGGCACATAGGAGGAATTTCTACAGTCATCTTTGAAAATAATATACCACATATAAATATAATATACATAAAAACATGGTCCAGGTTAGATCAGACACATGGTTCAGGAGTATCAAAATCTAAGCCTAGAATTTCATTTTTATGCTTGCTCCTATGTTTCATGTCTATGAGTACCTGGACTGTAAGCCCTCTCTTCAAGTCGTTCCAGAAATCACAGGATCCTAAATTGTCTTTATTGTTTCACCTCTTTCCTAGAAATTTTTAACAAAAATTTAAACCAAAAAAAACCTGTTGAAATTAATCAGTAGATTTAGTACAGTTGCAGTATACAATTTAACATATAAATATCAGTTGTGTCTCCATACACTAAAAGGAAATTTTCTGAAAAAGAAATAGAGAAATAGATCTCATTTACAACAGCATCAAAAAAAACCCAAGGAATAAATTTAAACAAAGTAGTTAAACTACAAAACATTGATGAAAACAAGATATTGTTGGGAAAAAATTGAAGGAGACAAAGTAAATGAAAAGGTATCCTGTACTCATGGGCTGGAAGAATACTGTTAAAATGTCAATAGTACACAAAACCATCTACAGATTCAATACAATTCCTATCAATATGCCAATGGCATATTTTTAATTAGAAAAAACTCTCCTACAATTTATATGGAACCACAAAATTACCCCAAATACCCAGAGAAATACTGAGAAAGAAGAACAGTACAGGAGACATTTTTTTTGAGTCATATTATAAAGCTATGATAACTAAAATAGTATGGTACTGGTGTCTCCTGCATTTACAGGCAGATTCTTTACAGTCTTAGCCACCAAGGGAGCCCTATAACTATAAAGCTATGATAATTAAAATAGTATGGTACTGGCATAAAAACAAAGAAACAACCATCGAAACAAAAAGAATAAAATACTTAGGAGTATTTCTACCTAAAGAATCAAAAGACTTGTATATAGAAAACTATAGAACACTGATGAAAGAAATCAAGGAGGACACAAACAGATGGAGAAATGTGCCGTGCTCGTGGATTGGAAGAATCAATATAGTGAAAATGAGTATACTACCTAAAGCAATCTATAGATTCAATGCAATTCCTATCAAGCTACCAGAGGTCTTTTTCAAAGAATTAGAACAAATAATTTCTCAATTTGTATGGAAATACAAAAAACCTCGTATAGCCAAAGCAATCTTGAGAAAGAAGAATGGAACTGGCGGAATCAACCTACCTGACTTTAGGCTATACTACAAATCCACAGTCATTAAGACAGTATGGTACTGGCACAAAGACAGAAACATAGATCAATGGAACAGAATAGAAAGCCCAGAGATAAATCCACGCATCTATGGACACCTTATCTTTGACAAAGGAGGCAAGAATATACAATGGAGAAAAGACAACCTCTTTAACAAGTGGTGCTGGGAAAACTGGACAGCCACTTGTAAAAGAATGAAACTAGATCACTTTCTAACACCATACACAAAGATAAACTCAAAATGGATCAAAGATCTAAGCATAAGACCAGAAACTATAAAACTCCTAGAGGATAACATAGGCAAAACACTCTCTGCTATAATCCAAAGCGGGATACTCCATGACCCACCTCCCAGAATATTGGAAATAAAAACACGAATAAACAAATGGGACCTAATTAAAATTAAAAGCTTTTGCACAACAAAGGAAACTATAAGCAAAGTGAAAAGACAGCCTTCAGAATGGGAGAAAATAATAGCCAATGAAGCAACAGACAAACAATTAATCTCAAAAATTTACAAACAACTCCTGCAGCTCCATTCTAGAAAAATAAACAACCCAATTAAAAAGTGGGCCAAAGAACTTAACAGACATTTCTCCAAGGAAGATATAAAAATGGCTAACAAACACATGAAAAGATGCTCAACATCACTCATTATCAGAGAAATGCAAATCAAAACTACAATGAGGTACCACTTTACACCAGTCAGAATGGCTGCCATCCAAAAGTCTACAAGCAATAAATGCTGGAGAGGATGTGGAGAAAAGGGAACCCTCTTACACTGTTGGTGGGAATGCAAACTAGTACAGCCACTATGGAAAACAGTGTGGAGGTTCCTTAAAAAGCTGCAAATAGACCTGCCATATGACCCGGCAATCCCACTGCTGGGCATATACACCGAGGAAACCAGAATTGAAAGAGCCACGTGCACCCCAATGTTCATCGCTGCATTGTTTACAATAGCCAGG
>ML662445.1:41727302-41753631 GCA_007570785.1 Antilocapra americana
AAGAGGTAGGGGGGTTCCGGAGGGGAAGCATATGTAAACCCATGGTGATATCATGACAATGTATGGCAAAAACAATTAAAAAAATAAATAAAAAAAAAAGAAAAATACATGCTGTTGGCAAGGCTGTGGGGAAACAAGCCCTTTTCATACACTATTGGTGGAAATTTATGTCAGTATGACCCCTGTGGAGGGCAGTTTCGTGGTATCTGTCAAAATTACAAATGGAAATATGCTTTGACCCAGCAATACCACTTCTGGGAATTTATCCCACAGATATACTTGCACAAGTGCAAAATGATACACCTACAAGGTTATTAATTGAAGCCTTGTTTGTAGTAGCAAAAGATGGGAAACAAACCACTAGACTGTCAGTAAGGATGCTTAAATAAATAATTGTATATCCATACAATGACTTAAACAAAAAGGGGGCTCTTTATATACTGATATGAAAAGATCCCCAAGATATATTAAGTCAAAATGAGGAAGGAGAAAATAGTGTCATAATATACTACATTTAATGCCTCCATAAATGGGAGTGGGGAAACAATGAGAGCCGACACAGTAACAATGGCAGCTCTGGAAGATTCTTGAGAGACTGATAGCTTCACCTGCCCGGGGCAGTGCCTCTGTGATAACTGGGCAGGTGGAGAAGGAGAGAGGAGCCTCTTCACTCCATACAGTTAGACTTATGTGGCTTATGAATATATCATGTTCCAAGGAAAATAGGACTAAAGACCTAAGTTCTTGAATAAGTTGTTTTCTAAGGTGACAGGCAGGAAGGAATAAAACTCGGGTTCAGGAAGTCATGCTGCAAGCTGTTCCTTGTGATGGCTGACAACATTGAAGAGCGTTCTGTTGTGTTCACTTACGGCGGGGCCATGGGGTTAGCAACCTTGATGAGCCTCTGTAAATAATGCTGACAGCATACTTCTGAAAGGGGTCACACTATTTGAACGCTATTTGTTCAGGGGAGAAAAACATAAGTTTTATCAGTTTTCTGAACTGATAATTCTCAGTCTCTGCGACAAGTAATGAGGGGCTAATTTCTTCTTCACATACCTGTTCAAATAAATAAAAATTTATAACTATAGCATAAAAGAGTCTCTGACTAATAACTTCCTATTACCTACCTATAAAATTGGTAGGAAGAAACAAAATAGACAAGTTATCTTACCAACCTGGTGAAGTGGTGGCAGTGAGCAGCCTGCCAGGAAGGCTGAACCAGTGTCCACACTGGTTGTCCACTATTGCTGCCCTTTCCTGAAAAAGAATGGATTTGTCCACTTGAACTAAAAAATCATAGCTAATATTGAGTGTTCCTATGTGCTAGACACTCTCAGGATTACTTTGCAAATGTTAATGCATTTAATGGTCACAGGAACATGTGATAAGTAATATTTTTTATTTCCATTTTACAGATGGAGAAATTGGGCACAAAAAAACTTGCTCGTTTCCTTGGCTAGTGTAGAAGCAGAGCTGGGATTTGAATTCAGGCAATCTAACTCTACAGCCCATGTGATCCTTTTGCTCCATCATCACCATCTCTCATTCAACCTTCCCCTTACCAATGAAGCACAGGATTTTCACCCTATAGAAAATTTCCACAGAGTAGGTACTGATTGTTTTGTTGCTGTTCTGTCACTAAGTTGTGTTTGACTCTTTGTGACTTCATAGACTACAGCATGCTGGGTTTCTCTGTCCTTCACTATCTCCCGGAATTTGCTCAAACTCACGTCCATTGAGTAGAAGATGCCATCCAACCATCTCATCTTCTGTTGCCCCTTTCTCTTCCTGCCCTCACTCTTTCTCAGCATCAGGGTCTTTTCCAATGAGTTGGCTCTTCACATCAAGTGGCCAAAGTATTGGAACTTCAGTTTCAGCATCAGTCCTCCAATGAATATTCAGGGTTGATTTCCTTTAGGATTAACTGATTTGATCTCCTTCCTGTCCAAGGAACTCTCAAGAGTCTTCTCCAGAACCTCAGTTTGAAAGCATCTGTTCTTCTGCCCTCAGCCTTCTTTATGGTCCAACTCTCATATCTATACATACTATTGGAAAAACCATGGCTTTGACTATATGGACCTTTGTTGGCAAGGTGATGTCCCTGGTTTTTAATATGCTGTCTAGGTTTGTCATAGCTTTTCTTCCAAGGAGCAAGTGTCATAATTTCATGGCTTCAGTCACTGTCCACAGTGATTTTGGACTCCAAGAAAATAAAATTTGCATTGTTGCCATTTTCCTCATCTATTTGCCATGAAGTGTTTGGATTGGATGCCGTGATCTTAGTTTTCTGAATGTTGAGTTTTAAGCCAGCTTTTTCACTCTCCTTTTTCAACTTCTTCAAGAGGCTCTTTAATTCCTCTTTGCTTTCTGCCATTATGGTGATATCATCTACATATCTGAAGTTGTTGATATTTCTCCTGGAAATCTTGATTCCAGCTTGTGATTCATCCAGTCTGGCATTTTGCATGATGTACTCTGTATATAAGTTAAAGAAGCAGGGACAATATATGGCCTTGACGTACTCCTTTCCCAATTTTGAACCAGTCTTTTGCTCCATGTCTGGTTCTAACTGTTTCTTCTTGACCTACCTACAGGTTTCCTAGGAGGCAGGTAAGGTGGTCTGGTCTAGTCTGGATTTTTGCCTTTACACCCTCCTCTTCCCAAGGAGTATTTCCATTTGTATATCTACTCACAGATGGAAATTCCCAGAACTACATTTTTGCAATCTTTATTAGGAAAATAGGAAAGGAGGGCTCAGGGTGACAAATTTCTTCTTTGACTCTGCTGACCATTACTTACTCTGGAAACCCTCCCTCTTCTGTTGCTTTCACACTCAACTCTCCTGATTTTCTTTCTATGTTGTGGATCTGGTCTCCCATTTGATCTGATTTTCTGATTCATTCTCTCAGCTAATAAATGTGGATTTCATAAGGCTCAGCCCTAACCCACTTCTTAAGCATGTCAATTCTTCCTTGAAGATTCATGGACAACAGTAGCACTTGTTTATTCATGAAGACTCGCAAATCTTACAAATTAAGCCTAAGCCTGTATTTTGAGCTCCATATCTGTGTTTTAACTGCCTTCCTGACATTATTGCTTGGACTTCTCAAACTTAAATATTATCAACATTAGTCTCATATCTTTTATAGCCAAACTTTAAAAAATTTTATCTTGATGAAAAATTCTATAATTCTATCAAATAACACAAATTAGGAGCATCCTTGACCCTTCTTTCTCCTTCTACCCCATTCTTTCACCAATTTCTGTCATTTTTGCTTCTCATTTGTCTCTCCAATGTACCCACTTATATCCCTACACAAAATATTTGGTAGAAACTATCATTTTCTCTTACACAGGCCACTAAAACAGCCCCTAGCTGGCTTTACTATGTCCATGATTGGTCCTTTAAATGTTTTTATTTTCCAATCAGGGAGATTCACTAGAGACCAGTACTAGCATATTGTTACACTGCTTAAAACCTGGTTAGTAGCATTCCATTGCTTCAACATCCTTAATAGGAGTGGCCAGGCCTACCTGAGCTGGCCCCTGGCTGCTTTTGCAGAGCATTGCCTTTCACAAGCCTCTCTGCATTTCAGGCTTTAGCCACAAGGTTTTCTTTCAAACCTCCTTGGTGTATTTACATACAGGATTTCCCTCATCTGGAATGTTCTTCCTCCTATTCCTTTGAATGGTTCCAATTCACTCTTCAATGCTTAGCTTAGAATAAAAGTTCCACAGAGAAATCCTCCTTGCTTGCTACCCAGATTGCATTTGTTTCTGCTCTGAAATATATGTTCACCTTATTACTCTTTCTCTTCATAGCATTCACAATTCCACAATAATATCCTGTTGGTATTATTTATGTGTGCTTCTTGAGGGATGATATAAGGAATATTTTATTTTATCCCTAGTGCTTAGTGTAGAAAGACTTGCAAATTGAACGCATGCAGTATGGTGAAGGACAGGAAAGCCTGGGTGCTGCAGTCCATGGGGTTGCAAAGAGTCAGACAGGACTGAGCGATTGAACAAAGAACAAAATGCATGAAAAACTAGAGGATATCTACCTTCATCTGTAATTCTTCACTTTGGGTCATCCTTGTTCATTTATTCATTTGTTTATTTATTCAAGTTCATTTATTCATTCAGTTTGTCCTCCATAGGGAGTTCCACCATAAAAACAAGCCATGGCCAACTTTTTGTGATGTCACTGAAGTCTCTGCTTGCTTGACTTGACGCCTCCTTTGTGGGTACAAGAACTAGTACTTCTCCACATGGTGGAGGAGACCAGCTGAGCTACACCACTTGGGCTAAGCGATACCGAGGAAACTTCTGAGTGATGTGGATTTGGAGTCAGAAGCAGCCATGGCAAAAATGGAGAAAAGAGAAAAAAAAATGTAGTAAGATTGAAGAGGCAGCAGAAGAGAAGGAAGAAATGACTTCCCCCAAAGCTAAAAAGGTTAAAAAGAAAGCAGGCTCTTCTGAGGTTGATGTTAATTCTCCTGCATCTAAAAAGGCAAAATAGAAAGAGGAGCCATCTCAGAATGACCTTACTTCTCCTAAAGCCAAAAGTTTGAGAAAATCAAAGGAGCCCTGTGAAAAGACAGTTGTTTCTCCTAAAAGCAACAAAAGTTATAAAAAATGAGGAGCCTTCTGAGGAAGAATTGGTTCACGTAAGCCTAAAAATATAAAGAGAAAGGAAGAAATGGAGATATTGGAGAGAAAATCCCCAACCTGAAGAATGAATTTCCTGATTCTGGACCTAACTGCAACTCCAAGGAAGTGGCTAGTGAAGAAAATTAACAGTGAGTTAGAGCAGGAAATGACTGTGGAGCAAAAAGAAGGAGCTTTCTCTAATTTTCCCATATCTGTAGAAATGATTAAACTTCTCAAAGCCCATGGGGTGACCTTCCTGTTTCCTATACAAGCATAGATGTTTCACTGTGTCTATAGTGGGAAGGATTTGATCTTACAGGTGCGGGCAGGAAGTAGGAAGACACATTCTTCTTTAATATTCTTTTGGTTGAGAAACTTAGGGAGAACTGCAGAACTTTCTCTTTAGCCTCCTTGTTTATTCCTCTGCCTTCCCAGGCACTGTGGCTGTTCTGCCTTAATCAGTTGGTATGCCTTCCATCAGTTTCCGCAGAGCCACGTGTTACATCATGACACCAACTTTCTATCCATGAGTTTGGAGAGGACTTGGGAAAGGTGCTGAAGAGCTTTTGCAGAACATGATGTGGGTTGCAGGCCATCTGGCTGGCTCCCATTTCCCTTTCTCTTTGCCTCATTCACCCATCTCTCTCCTCAGTCCCCCTACCACCTTACCTCACACACTCTAAGTGTACTGTACACTTAGAGTCTGGCCACCTGGCCCTAACAGTTTATTAATGTTCTCTTTTGAGAAAGAAAATAAAAGCAAAAACAACACAGCGTGCTCTCTGAAAGTTATTCTGTGAATGTTTTTTTCCACCTTGTTAAAAAGAATAAACATTTTTTTTTTAGTTATTTGAAGAACATGCTGCAGGTTAATTTAAACAAATGAATAAGGATTTCATAAATAAAAGGAATGTAATTCTTGGGCTTTCCTGGTGGCTTAGCAGTAAAGAATTCACCTGGCAATGCAGGAGATGTGGGTTCGATCCCTGGATTGGGAAGATCCCCTGTAGAAGGAAGTGGCAACCCACTCTAGTATTCTTGCCTGGGAAATCTCTTGGACAGAGGAGCCTGGGGGAATACAGTCCATGGGGTCACAAGGAGTTGGGCATGACTTAGTGACTAAACAACAACAATAACAAAGAATAATTCTCAGGTGTATAAGGACTCAGAAAATATACCACTCAAGTATTGTTTTATTTTTAAGGAATGACAGGAGCCCATAGAAATGTTAATTTAAATTAGGAGTTTATAGATGAAAGGCAGCAGAGCAAATCGACTGAATTCCTGGGTGCAGCATGTTGTTGCATAGCTTTCAAATACTGGTTTTGTTGAAAACTAGCCATAAGATTATGGGAAAGTTATTATCTCTGTGCCTCTGTTTATTCAGCTATAAAATGGGGATAATATTAGCACACATCCCACAGAGCTGTTATGAGGATTACATGATTCATTATTCTAATGTACTTAGAATTCTTGGCATCTAGAAATTGCTGTGTAGTTATTGCTCATTGTAATAAGGAATGTGAAAAGGCATGAAAGATTGAGAAATAATAATTGAAATCATTCACTTAATCATAGAACTAAAACTAAGTAGCTTTTGTTAACATGGATGCTTAAAAATAATGTAAATGTCAAAGAATTTGAAAAATTATCTATGTATTATAAAATGAATAGTGATTTCTTAGCAAGTTATATAAAAATCCCAGTTATATTTAAAGGAAGAAGAAGAGTGTCAAGGCAGGGGAATACAATCATGGTAAATCTCTTCCCTTGTATTGGAAAGACTCCAAAGATTACAGTCCATTCTTGATTTGAATAGCTACAGAAAACTAAAACATAGCAAAATGATATTTTCAAAAAACTGAAGGATATTCACTGATAGATTTCAAAGAAGGGCATAATCCTCTCAAGTCTCTGGAGCACAAAAATATCAAGCAACATATATTTCACATAGTAAAATACAGAGAATGAAAGAAAGAGCAAAGAAGTATATCAAAGAGAAAATGTGAACTGAAGTTCTATTTGAGTTTTCTGGTTCCTGGGTTCTCTGGGGTGAGAAGGACCTGGTTGAAGTCCAGGAGCTCAGGACAACAGCCGGACAGACTTGATGGAGACCTGGAACACCCTTTGGCTGTTGGGCTTGATTGTGTTTTGCTTCCCAAACCAGTTTCCCAGGGGAGCGCTTCCACTGTCTTCTTAGCCTCTCCAGATGCCATTGACCAACTGCTCTGTCATCTCCTCTCCTCCTCATTCTCTCTGCGCATAGTCTGTGTGTGTCTTCAGGGGCTTGTATTTCTCTCTTGACTGCTGACTCTCTCTTTTTGTCTTGCTTTCAAGCTCTTAAAATATGAAGAAGTGATTGGGCTGCCCAGTCATCACTCTGTAGAGAGTCATCACTCTATTTAGGGTGGCCTACTGAGGTCTTGAGTCCACCCATTTCATTTGTCTCTTTGAATCCTGTGCCTGGTCCAATTCAATGATATCACCTATTATCTATTCCTAGTCATGTGTCTAGTCCTGTTCCTGGTCCTGTTACCTCTGCTCAGCAGATGTACAAAGCCTTAGGAAGGAGTTATGGATAGCGTGGGCCCTGTGGCTTCTCACAGGAATATAATGTCATTCAAAGTAGATGATTACATGATCTTTTCAGTTACCCTGAAGAAAGACCAAACAAGACAGAGAATGACAGTAAATTATCTTAACTCCTTTTATAAAAGACTATCCATTTGTAAAATTTCAAGTATGTGTTCTTCATAAGCGAAACAGCTCTCAGAACGTTAAAAAAGCAAAAAACTTCAACAAGAAAATTCAAGCATAAGAAAAAAGCAAGTGACAATATTAATTTTAAATAAAGTAAAATAAAAATAAAAATTGTACAAAATAAGTCAAAGGGTCATTTTTAATTGATAAAAGATGCTATCTAAAAGAGATTTATATACCATTTAATATCAAAATAGATTTAAAATTCATGAGAAATAGAAATTTGCACAAAACAGGGCATTTGAATACATATATGTCACTCTTTAATGCATAAAGTAGACTAATTGAAAGATTTGAATATAATAACCAATGAGGTTGCACTGATGTGTATTAAATGAGTTCTTTTTAAAAAATATTATTGGGGTATAGTTGCTTTACAATGTTGTTAGTTTCTGCTGTGCAGTGAAGTGCATCACCATGTGTTTACAAATATCCTCTCTCTTTTGGATTTCCTTCCTATTTAGAGCACCACAGAGCAAGTAGAATTCCCTATTCTAAACAGTAGCTTCTCATTAGTTATCTATTTTATCCACAGTAGTGTATATATGTCCATCTCAATCTCCCAATTTATCCCACCCCCTTTTCCTCCCTTGGTGTCCATATGTTCTCTAAATCTGTGTTTCTTTCTGCTTTGCAAACAGATTCATTTGTGCCTTTTGGTAGATTCCACATATATGTGTTAATATACAATATTTGCTTTCCTGACTTACTTTACTCTGTATGAGTCTCTAGGTCCATCTATGTCTCTGCAAATGGCACAATTTTGCTCCTCTCTATTGCCGAGTAATATTCCATTGCATATGTGTACCTTTATCCATTCCTCTGTTGATGGACATTTAGGTTGCTTTCATGTCCTGGCTATTGTAAATAAATAGTGCTGCAATGAACACTGAGGTATGTGTATCTTTTGGAATTATGGTTTTCATAAAAAATTTACTGGGTTTGAAAAGACATCATCAAAGCTACAATTATAAACTGGTTATAAAAAGTATCTAAAACAAGAGCAATATTTATGGAAAGGTACAATTTTTAGCCAAAAAAAGAGATGCACAGTACTTTTATAGTAACCTATTGCTATATAACACCTTATGAAAGTAAATTTAAAAATCTCAAAGAAATGAATGGTTTTCTTGGAAAGATATACCTTTGCACATTGATTTATACAGAAGGGAAATAATTGAAAAAATACTCCTCAAATACTTCAGCTGATTTGAAAAATACACTATTTCAAACTTTGGAGAAATAAATAATTCTCTTGTACCAGAGCACAAAAAAACAGTGGAAAGTATTTAGAAAGAAAATTAACATAAAACTACTGAAACCAACAAAAATATTTGTTAATATAGAAAAAATATACAGAAATTATAGTTTTTCCTATAGTCTAAGTAAAACACATAGAAATTATTTTTGTAAAAATGAATACAAAACCACACAAAAATACTAATATATAAAGAAGTAAAAAATACAAAAATAAAGTAGCCAAATATAATATGTGTTATACTCACATGAAGAAAGTAAAAATGTTGGCTAAAGGGCATAAGTATAACCTAGTACATAAGAAATATGCTGTCTCTATATATGGGAAAACCAACTATTATAAATATGACAGTTCTGATTATTACATACAGAGTAAGTCAATCTGAAGTGATTCTAGAATTTATCTGGAAAAATAAAAATTGCCAAGAATTGTTTTAACTTTTATTGTAATTTTCTTTTTTGTGATATCTTTGGTTTTGATATCAAGTGATACTGGCCTTATAGAATGAGTACAAAAGTACTCCTTCTGAATTTTTGAAAAAGTTTCAGAAGGATACATGTTAAATCTTCTCTAAATAGTTGGTAGAATTCACTTGTGTGAATCCCTCTGGTCCTGGACTTTTGTTTGTTGGGAATTTTTAAATTATTGACTCAAATCAACTGATAGCCTTATGGTAGTTCCCTTGTATGTTATTTTTTTCCCCTTACTGCTTTAATGTTCTGTCTTTATTTTTAATTTTTGCCATTCTGATTATTCTAGATGTGTTCTAGAACATTATTCGAGGTGAACATTATTCTAGATGTGTTCTTCTTGGGTTAATATATGGTACTCTGTGCTTTCTCAACTTGGGTGACTGTTTACTTTCTCAGGTTAAGGAAGTTTTCAGCTACTCAATTTAGTTCAGAACAGTTGCTCAGTTGTGTCTGACTCTTTGCAACTCCATGTACTGCAGCATGCCAGGTTTCCTTGTCCATCACCAACACCTGGAGATTATACAAACTTGTGTCCATTGAGTTGGTGATGCCATCCTACCATCTCATCCTCTGTCATCCCCTTCTCCTCCCACCTTCAATCTTTCCCAGCATCAGGGTCTTTTCAAATGAGTCAGCTCTTTGCATCAGGTGACAAAAGGATTGGAGTTTCAGCTTCAACATCAGTCCTTCCAATGAATATTCAGGACTGATTTCCTTTAGGATGGACTGGTTGGATCTCCTTGCTGTTCAAGGGACTCTCAAGAATCTTCTCCAACACCACAGTTCAAAAGCACCAATTCTTCAGTGATCAGTTTTCTTTATAGTCCAATTCTCACATCCATACATGACTACTGGAAAAACCATAGCTTTGACTAGGTGGACCTTTGTTGGCAAAGTAATGTCTCTGCTTTTTAATATGCTGTCTAGGTTGGTCACAGCTTTTCTTCCAAAAAGCAAGGATCTTTTAATTTCATGGCTGCAATCACCATCTGCAGTGATTTTGAGCCCCCAAAATAAACTCTCTCACTGTTTCCATTGTTTCCCCATTTATTTGCCATGAAGTGATGGGACCAGTTGCCATGATATTTGTTTTCTGAGTGTTGAGTTTTAAGCCAACTTTTTCACTCTCCTTTTTCACTTTCATCCAGAGGCTCTTTAGTTCTTCTTTGCTCTGCCATAAGTGTGGTGTCATCTGCATATCTGAGGTTATTGATATTTTTCCCAGCAATGTTGATTCCAGCCTGTGCTTCATCCAGTCCAGCATTTCTCATGATGTACACTGCATATAAAACAAAAGGAACGCAGATGTATAGAATAGACTCGTGGACTTTGTGGATGAGGGTAAGGGTGGGATGATATGGGAGAAGGGCATTGAAGCATGTTAATTGTCATGTGTCTAATCAATCGCCAGCCCAGGATTGATGCAGCGAGATTTCCCGGGGGGGAGGGAGGAGGGAGGGGGGTTCCGGAGGGGAAGCATATGTAAACCCATGGTGATATCATGACAATGTATGGGAAAAACAATTAAAAAAAAAAAAAGCAGGATGACAACATACATCGTTGACATACTCCTTTCCCTATTTGGAACCAGTCTGTTGTTCCATGTCCAATTCTAACTGTTGTTTCCTGACCTGCAGACAGATTTCTCAGGAGACAAGTCAGGTGGTCTGATATTCCCATCTCTTTAAGAATATCCCACAGTTTGTTGTGATCCACACAGTCAAAGGCTTTGGCATAGTCAATAAAGCAGAAGTAGATGTTTTTCTGGAACTCTCTTGCTGTTTTGATGATCCAACGAATATTGGCAATTTGATCTCTGGTTCTTCTGCCTTTTCTAAATCCTGTTTGAACATCTGGAAGTTCACAGTTCACATACTGTTGAAGCCTGGCTTGGAGAATTTTGAGCATTACTTTGCTAGCGTGTGAGGTGGGTGCAATTGTGCAGTAGTTTGAGCAGTCTTTGGCATTGCCTTTCTTTGGGATTGGGATGAAAACTGACCTTTTCCAGTGTTGTGGCCACTGCTGAGTTTTCCAAATTTGCTGGCATATTGCCTGCAGCACTTTGACAGCATCATTTTTTAAGATTTGCAATAGCTCAACTGGACTTCCATCACCTCCGGTAGCTTTGTTCATTGTGATGCTTCATAAGGCCCACTTGACTTCACATTCCAGGATGTCTGGATCTAGGTGAGTGATCACTCCATCTTGATTATCTGGGTCATGGAGATCTTTTTTGTATAGTCATTCTGTGTATTCTTGCCACCTCTTCTTAATATCTTCTGCTTCTCTTAGGTTCATACCTTATCTGTCCTTTATTGTGCCCATTTTTCATGAAATACTCCCTTGGTCATAGAAATCACACAGAATCAAAGAAAACTAACCAATCTGATCACGTGGACCACAGCCTTGTCTACCTCGATGAAACTATGAGCCATGCCGAGTAGGGCCACCCAAGATGGACGAGTCATAGTGGAGAGTTCTGGCAAAACATGGTCCACTGGAGAAGGAAATGGTGAACCACTTCAGTATTCTTGCCTTGAGAACCCCATGAACAGTATGAAAAGGCAAGAAGATAGGATACAGAAAGGTGAACTCCGCAGGTTGGTATGTGCCCGGTATGCTGCTGGAGATCAGTGGAGAAATAACTCCAAGAAGAATGAAGAGGCAGAGCCAATGAAAAAATAACACCCATGTGTTGGGATTGTTGTGATATGACTGGTGATGGAACTAAAGTCCAATGCTATTAAGAGCAATATTGCATAGGAACCTGGAATGTTAGGTCCATGAATCAAGGCAAATTGGAAGTGGTCAAACAGGAGATGGCAAGAGTGAACATTGACCTTTTAGCAATCACTGAACTAAAATGGACTGGAGTGGGTGAATTTAACTCAGATGACCATTATATCTACTACTGTGGGCAAGAATCCCTTAGAGGAAATGGAGTAGCCATCATAGTCAACAAAAGAGTCTGAAATGCAGTACTTGGATGCAATCTCAATAATGACAGAATAATCTCTGTTCATTTCCAAGGCAAACCATTCGGTATCACAGTAATCCAAGTCTGTGCCCTGACCAGTAATGCTGAAGAAGCTGAAGTTGAATGGTTCTATGAAGACCTACAAGACCTTTTAGAACTAACACCTAAAAAAGATGTCCTTTTCGTTATAGGGGACTGGAATGCAAAAGTAGGAAGTCAAGAAATACCTGGAGTGACAGGCAAGTCAGACTTAAATTGAAGAAAGTAGTAACAACCACTAGACCATTCAGGTATGACCTTACGCTTATACAGTAGAAGTGACAAATGGACTCAAGGGATTATATCTGATAGACAGAGTACCTGAAGAACTATGAATGGTGGTTCATGACATTGTGTAAGAAGCTGTGATCAAGACCATCCCCAAGAAAAAGAAATGCATAAAAGCAAAATGGTTGTCTGAGGAGGGCTTACACATAGCTGTGAAAAGAAGAGATGCGAAAGGCAAAGGAGAAAAGGAAAGATATAGCCATTTGAGTGCAGAGCTCCAAAGAATAGCAAGGAGAAACAAGAAAGCCTTCCTCAGTGATCAGTGCAAAGAAATAGAGGAAAACAATAGAATGGGGAAGACTAGAAATCTCTTTCAATTACTATGTCTTCAAATATCTTTCTTAGGTCCTTTCGTTCTTCTGATTCTGGGACCCCTAGAATGTGAATATTAGTGTGTTTAATGTTGTCTGAGAGGTCTCTTAAATTGTACTTATTTCTTTTCATTCTTTTTTTTTTTCTGTTTAGTGACAGGGATTTCCATTGCTTTGTCTTCCAGCTCACCAATCTGTTCTGAATCAGATAGTCTACTATGGATTCCCTCTAGTGGATTTTTCATTTCGGTTATTGCATTCTTCATCTCTGTTTGGTTGTCCTATTTTCTAACTCTTTGTTAAAAAAAGTAACTTCAGGGAACTCTCCTACACTGTTGGTGGGAATGTAAACTAGTACAGCCACTATGGAAAACAGTGTGGAGTTCCTTAAAAAGCTGCAAATAGTCCTGCCATATGACCCAGCAATTCCACTGCTGGGCATATACACCGAGGAAACCAGAATTGAAAGAGCCACCTGTACCCCAGTGTTCATCGCTGCATTGTTTACAATAGCCAGGACATGGAAGCAACCTAGATAGCCATCAACTGACGAATGGATAAGAAAGCTGTGGTACATATACACAATGGAATATTACTCAGCATTAAAAAAAATTCATTTGAATCAATTCTACTCAGATGGACTGAACTGGAGCCCATTATCCAGAGTGAAGTAAGCCAGAAGCAAAAACAACAATACAGTATATTAACACATATATATGGAATTTAGAAAGACAGTCACGAGAACCCAACATGCGAGACAGCAAAAGGAATGCAGATGTATAGAATAGACTCGTGGACTCTATGAATGAGGGAAAGGGTGGGATGATATGGGAGAATGGCATTGAAACATGTTAATTATCATATGTCTAATCAATCGCCAGCCCAGAATTGATTCTCGGGGCTGGTGCATCGAGATTTCCCAGGGGGGAGGGAGGAGGGAGGGGGGAGGGTGGAGGGAGGGGGGAGGGAGGGGTTTCTGGAGGGGGAACATATGTAAACCCATGGTGATATCATGGCATTGTATGACAAAAACAATAAAAGGGAGGAAAAAAAAAACTGAAAAAACAAAGAGTAACTTCTGGGGCTTCCCTAGTGGTCCAGTGGTTAAGAGTCTACCTTGCAATGCAGGGGACATCAGTTCAATTTTTGGTCTGGGAAGATCCCACATGCTGTGGAGCAACAGAGCCTGTGTTCCACAACTATTGGTCCTGGGCTCTAGAGACTGAAAGCTGCAACTACTGAAGGCCATGAACCCTAAGGCCTGTGCTCTGCAAGAAGAGAAACCACTCCAGTGAGAAGCTCAAGCACCACAACTAGAGAGTAGTTCCCACTTGCTGCAGCTAGAGAAAGCCTGCACACAGCAAAGAAGACTCAGCACAGCCAAAAGTAACTAACTAAATAAAAATAAATTTTTAAAATAAACACTATAAAGATTAACTTCTCTGTGCATCCATTCTCCTCCCAAGTTCTTTGACCATCTTTATGATCATTACTCTGAATTCTTTCTTTTATTATGTGGTAGGTTAGGTACATTTCTTGACCTTGACCTTATGTAGGAGACATCCTATGCCTCCCAGAAGTGCACTACCCTCTTGTCTCCCAAGCTAAATGCTTTAGGGGTTCACTTTAATAAGACTGCATGGATCATCCTGCATGGATGATTACGTGGGCAATTTGGTTGGTTGCCAGGCCCTGCCTTGTGTATATGTCGCTGGCTGCTGTTTATCAGGGCCTGGTCATGAAGTAGCCAGTTGCAGAACTGTAGGGGGTTCCTGGGCTATACCACTGGCCCATTGGTAGGCAGAGTTGAGGTTCTGAAGATTCTGGGGCTGTTGCCCACCCATTAGCAGGTGAAGGTAGATCGTAAGGCCAGTGCCAGACTACCAGCAGACAGAAACGGCTCTTGAAGTCCAACTACAGGACCCAGATATCCCAGAGCTTGTTTCAGGTCATTGATGGACAAGGAGAGAATTCCTGGCACACTTGGCTATGGAGTCTGGGGTGTCCTGAAGATTATATTGGTCTGCTAGTGGGCATGGTTAGGGCCCAAATGGTCCCAGAGTAGGGTCTGGCCTGCTGTTGGTATGCTGGATCTGCAGGCTGAAGGATTGTAGTTTTCTTGCATCTGGTGTCTACCCCTTGGTGAGTGAGGTTAGTCTAGAGGCTAGTGAAGACTTAGTAGAGGAAAAGGTCTGTTTCTGCCCACTGGTGGACACAGCCTGTCTTAGAGAATGTGAAGAGGTGGCTGTGGGCTCAGAATGTCTTTAGGCAGCCTGTCTGCTGATGAGTGGGGCTATATCCCCATCCAGTTAATTGTTTGGCCTGATGTATCCCAGCACCAGTGCCTACATGCTTTTGTTTGGGCCCAGGTCTTGGTGTTAATGAGCCAAGATGGAAGATACTAGCAGCAGTCTTCATGAGGCAGAATGTTCCCAAATATGTCTTATATCAGTGTCCGTGTCCCCAGCATGAGCTGTAGCCTCTCACCTCTCCAGGAGACACTCTAAGACAAGCAGGTAGGACTGGTCCAGACTCCTGTCAAATTACTAACCTTGCCCTGGGTCCTGCTTCATGTGAGATTTTGTGTGTGCCATTAAAAGGGAAATCTCTACTCCCCCTGGTCCTATTGGGACTTCTGCAATTAAGCCCCACTGGCCTTCAAAGCCAAATGCTCTGCAGACTTATCCTGCTGGTGCCAGATCCCCTGGCTGGGGAGCCTGATAAGGGGCACAGAACTCTCATTTCTGTGGGAAAACCTCTGTAATATAATTGTCCAGTTTGCAATACCCAGGGGGCATTGCATTTAATTGTATTTAATTGTGAGTCTATCTCTTCTACCCCTCTTGCTATGGTTCCTTCTTGATGTCTTTTGTTGTAGATTTTTTCTGATAGGTTCCAGTCTTTTTCATCAATGGTTGTTCTGCAGATAGTTGTGATTTTGGTGTATGATGAGAGGAAGTGAGTTCAGTTTCTCTGTACTCCACCTTCGTGGCTGCTCCTACAAGTCTCTGTTCTTGGTCATGGAAAGTTGAGAGGTTCAGAGAGTCTGTGTCTCCCATGCTGCAGTCAGGGCTGTGGCTGCCCTGTTGGCAACTCCTCAACACCACCGCCAGGGATTTTTAAAATTAACATTATGAAGGAATAATTGTAACAGTGTGTTATTGGTGTTAGACTTGACAGACTGGCAATTAGAACAGTATGAAAGCCCAAACCAGAGACTAGTATAGATTAAAATTATGAGCAGTTAGATTTAGAAATATTGCTCATAGGTTCACTTTTTCATAAGTCCAAAGTGATTATGAGGATAATGTTTAAGATGGCTGCCCCCAATATGTTCTCACCAAATTAGGCTGGGGTGTAGTCTTTCAGTGCCTGAAATCCAGGCACACCAATCAGCTTCTTGCTGCTCCGTATGCATTGGCTCAGCCTTTTGGAAAGCTTATCAGTTTTGTGGAAGCTATAAAGCTTCCCAACGAAGGCAGCTCTCTTCTTGAAGATTTCTTAATGAGTCCTAAAGACCCTCAGCAGTTAAAATAATCTTACCTGCTATCTCACTGCTCACTTTGATGTGCTGATTTGAATACAAACAAAACAGTCTACATAAATGAAGCAGTTTATTTTTTCAATGTTATAAATAAAAGGAAAAAAGGTAAATATTTAGTTAGTTCCACAATTATTTCCCATTGTAGAATTAAAAGTAATAGGAAAAATCACAAATAATGATTGAAACATGAAACAAGGCATAAGTAGTGTACTTTCAACTGAAATTAACAGCGTATACAATTACTTAATTAGCTTAGATAATAAGAAATTTTATTGTTTCACGAGTGGAATCCAGAGAGAGCACATTGCAGAGCAGTGACATAGTCCAGTGAGCCCAGCTTCTTTTCTTTATGATTAGTATATCTTCACCACCTTTGTTGGCTTCCTCCTTCAACAAACTCCTCTTATGTTAGTAAGATGAATAGAGTAGTTCAACATTTCACATCTGTAAGCCCTCTTAGCTTGAATCCCCTAGAGAGCAAAGGCTATTTGCTACCATTATATTAGGAAGCATAACTCAGGAGAAGCAGGAGTGAGGGAAAATTAAAGTGAGGCAACAATGGAGGGAGAGTCAATTGTCAAGTTAACTTCTGTCTGGTATCAAGCCTCACGGATGGCTTGACTTTATCATATGTTTGACCCACTAAGAGGTTACAGAAACATTTATATCTCAGGACTGGCCTTCCAGACAGAAGGAGAGAGAAGAATTCATCTGCCACTTCTCTCAGGATTACCCAACATGGGGAAAATTCCTCTGAACTTCCAGGTTGTACACACGTGTCATCAAGCACATCTATGTCATCTGTGCTTCAACACTAAGAGGGAAGACTTGGAGCATAAGCAAAACGAGATGTTCACAGTGCAAAGCTGTCAGATTCGTAGCCGTATCAGGTTGGTCAGAATCTGCATAGACATGGTTACCTCAGAGGATACTAACAGGAATAACTGGCCTTTGCCCCAAGATTAGAATTAATAGAAGGACATGGCCTCAACTTGATAAACAGAATCTACAAATGTATATCTAGTAAATATATAGCTGATATCATCCATTATTGTCACTTTGACATTATGGTAGAGATTCTAGTCAGTGAAATATAGCAAGAAAAAAATATATCTGAATTAGAAAGGATGATATAAAACTATCCTTATTTGCAGAAAATATAATTATTTGTATAAAAATGTGATGATTTACACAAAATCATTAGAATTAATAAGTAAATTTAACAAGGTGATAGAGTAAAAAGTCAATATACAAAAATCAGTTGTATTTATGTACACAAGCAACAAACCGTCAGAAACTTAGGTTTAAAAAATAATGTCATTTATAATACCATCAAAATGGTTAAACACTTAGGAATAATCTGATTCCCAGAAAATGTAAGACCAATACACAGAAAATTGCAAATCATTTCTGTGAGAAAATAAAGGTCTAAATAAATGGAACAATATGCATTGTTAATATGCCAGAAGATTCAATATTGTTAAGATGTCAATTCTTTTCATATTAACTTCTAAATTCAATACAATTACAATCAAAATGCCAGCAGTCTTTTTTTTTGGTAGGAATTGGCAAGTGGCTTCTAAAATGTCTAAGAAAATGCAAAGCACCTTGAAAAAGAAAAATATTGGCAGGCTAATACCACCTGATTTCAATACTTATTTTAAATCTATATTAATCAAGACTATATGTTTTGGTTTTGAGAGACACACAAGGCCAACAGAACCAGATAGAGGCCCACTTGTATATGGAAAACTTAATTTGGATGGAGATGCAAAGACAACTAAATGGAAAAAAAAAAGATCATTTTTCAATTATAGTACTGGGACAATTAGATTTACATATTTTTAAAAGGAAATGAAAAACATATCTTCAATCAACACTTTGGAATTTTGAGCTAACTACAAAAATTAAACCAATGGATCACAGACAAATATAAAATCTAAAGTCACAAAACTTACAGAAGAAAATATAGGTGAAAACCATTAGAGACTTTCAGTTTCAGCTCCTACATGTAAAGAAGCTGGAATGAATCACTTTTTTCCTAACAAGAAAAGCTAGACAAACTGAATATAAAGGGCTTTTTTGAACCCAGCAGTGACCTGAAATTTCAGGGTAAATTGCCACCTCAGAATCTGGAAAGACAGTTGTATCTCAAGTGTTAGAGTTGAGAACTGCTTTCCTGAAATAGGAAGGCATGAGACCCATAAATTAGTAAGACTACTAATGGTAATTTGGATGACCTGTTGAAGGCTGAGTGTGAACTAGTGTGGGAATAAAAAACTCCTGAGGGCTCCAGTCATGGGGAAAGCCCTTATAGTTTTATGACCTTTCCAGCCAGGAATTCTACCAAGTTCTCATGGTAAAGCTCTGAAAATATTCTCTCATGGCTCCATCAGTTCTCTCTTGCTGAACCTCCACATAACCCCAGGATTCTGCCTCCTTAAACCTGGAGATTCCTTGATATGAACGGATTCCCAGTCACTTTCCTTGCTGGGAAAACCTCTATAGTCACTTGTAAGAAGCCTTTAGAGAGTTTTCAGAAACCACTGAAAGTTTTCAGAAACCACTGAGAGTTTTCAGAAACCACTACAGCACTCACTGGGCTGTTGTACCAAAGAATCGCTGTTTTAAAGAACATAGATTACTCCAAAAGTTAGCTCATCATCCAGGGACATTCCTTGTTCCTTTCTCTTTGAACACATATTTATTTAGTCATTTATTTGGCTGTGCTGGGTCTAGGTGCATTATGGGAACTCTCAGTTGTGGCATGCGGGATCCTGTTCCCTGCCCAAGGAACCTGGGCCTCCTGCATTGAGAGAGGGGAGGCCTAGCCACTGGATCACCGGGAAAGTCCTTCATTCTCTTTTGTCTTAAAATGTTTTAGTCTACTTTGGTAACTGTGGCAGAAAGAAGAAAAGCCGAAGTCGTGACCTGTATGAACCAATAATGGAGGACTAGAGGAAATTTGGAATGGTTCTGTGGTGACTGGGTAGACAGACAACCTCAAAGTTTACAAAGACATGCAACCCAAACTTAAATATAATCTTGAATAAATGGGTGGAAGGAATGTTAAACAGAATAATGTTAAGTGTCTTCTACCAACCCCAAATAGCATGGGATTCACAACTGGAGTTAAATTAAGTTGTGAAACAATAATGATATTTATTTTGGGATCTAAAGTTGCAAATAGGGATTTACATTCCCTAGGACATTCTTAGGATAAAACAACACTGTTGCTTACTTGGGGCTGGGGAGGTCTTCGCAATGGGGCGTTGGGAGAGCCCTAGATCAACTCGGGTGTTTCTGGCATTAATGGGTGGCTGCAAAGTGCACCAAAGAAAATGAGGTCACCTGATGCTGCTGCTACAGAAAAACATTAATGACTCAGGACAAAAGTAGCATTTCCATATTTTCTGATAACTACTCTCCTTCCCCAATCTCTACTTCTGGTAAAAAATTATTATTATTTTTGGTGACAAAAGGGTTTTAATTTTGTGAAAAATGTTTATTTTTGTGACAATATTATATATCTTTTTGAGTCACGTTTGAATCATTTCATGCCAGCAAGTATTATAAAGTCAGTAAAATTTCCCAAAAGGCCTATGAGACAGAGTAGGCTTTCTTTTTTCCTACATTGCATTGAGACTTGAGGGCATCTGTGGCTACTGTAGAAAGTGCCCTGTCACTAGAAAGTGCCCTGTCACTGCTGATAGGGGTATCTCCCAACTCATGCAATCCAGGCTCATTTCTTCTTATGCCAAGTAAATCTTCAGAGCAGTTTCCTTGGATAGGTGAGACTTATGTCAAAGTTTATAGGATACATACATATCCTAGAGACGTCAGTCTTCCAAGTTGGGAGGGTATATAAGTTAGAGGTTACTAGACATTAAATCTTTTGTTATGGCTACAGTCTAGAGGTCCTTATAGAACAGACATAAATGGTTGAAGATAATAGAAGATACAACCAGTGTTGGTAGACCAAGGATATAGTCTGAAGGAGGTGTAAGAACGGGAAAACTTAGTAGGCAATCCAAAGTAGTCTTATATCTTGCCTTGATTCCCTGCTTCCCATTCTGACAATACCCGTAGGCAAGAATTTACAGAATCTTTGGGCAGCTGCTCAATGATGATTGCCACTAATTCATACTGGTCACTGATCCTGACCCAAAGTATGTCCTAAGACTTGTAACTGTGTTATCATCTTTTCCTCTTATGTCTAAATCTCTGCTTTGATACCTTATCTGCAAGCTGGGGTCCTCTAGGACTGTAATCTAATATGCTCCTAGAACTACTTGCCCTTGTTCCTGTATTCCAGCTGCTTGTTGTCACAGGCCCTGGACTAGTATGTTTATCATAGGGCCTTCTAGATACAAATCCCTCCTACTAAAACATCTTTACTTTTGTCTCCTCCCCACGTTGTCTGCTCCTAAGAAATGCCTAGAATTTGACTTAGATTTTTTGTTCTACAACCTCCCTGATTGCTTGGCCCCACAGTAAGGAAATGCCTTGTCACCATGCCTTAAAATACCCCTTTCTTTCCCTGCCAATCCTGCCCAGGGTGGAGTGTGGGAGCAACCAGACCTGAGGAGTTGCCAAAGTATAGAGATCAAATAAGAGCCAGGAATCAAAGTCATTTGGACAAATGAGCATTCAGGACACTACTTTGTGTCAGATGGCAAAGCAAAGGCAAGGGAAATGAAGAATGAGCTATTTGACTGGAGAAGAAAATAGCAACACACTTCAGTACTCTTGAAGGAAAATCCCGTGGACAGAGGAGCCTGGCAGGCTACAGTCCATAGTGCTGCAGAGTCCGACATGACTGAGTGACTGAGCACACAGCACAGCAAGGAGTGACTAAAAGTAGAGATACCTCTTCCTCCAGGCCTCCAGTTGGATGATTTTATGTTTTGAGCTCTGTTCCAAACAAGGCAGTTATGTGCTTTCTCTTAGGATATGAGTTTGTGACTCAGTTTCCAGGGCAAAAGCCAACCTATAATTCTGAGGCAGAAACAGAAGATTTACATAAGAAACTGATTAGCAGATTAAGCAGTAGATGTGCTCGGTGATAAAAAAAAATACTGAAAAATATTACAGAAGAAGTATGCTTAAAGGTGATGAGCTTGTGCTCTGTAGTAGAACACTTGAATTCAAACCTGGACTCAACAATTATGAATTCTGTAACTCTGAGCAAAGCTCTCAGGCTCAGTTTCCTTTTAGATGGAATAAAAATAATAATACAACCTGCCTCATAGTGTTCTTGTGAGAGTTGAATGAAATAATGCATAAAAGCCCCTGGAAACAATCCTGACACACTACTTATGTGCCAGTAAGTGTTGTCTTTCTTGTTGATAGAAAAGAAGTCTGCAAGTCAAATGCAAGAGAATTTAGCCTGTGGAGAAACTGTCATCAATAGATAAAATGAGGTTATTGCAGGTATGAGGCATTAGAGCAGTATGATTAAGACCCAGGTCTTATAATCACACCTCAGTTGTCTTGCTAACTGTGAGAAACTGGCCTTGTAACGCAACCTCTCTGAATTTGACTTCCTACGTCTGCAAGGAAAGTATATTTCAAGTAGATGTTGAGATAAAACATGTGAAATGCTTAAGCAATGCATCAGTATCAGTATCAGTTTAGTCACTCAGTAGTGTCTGACTCTTTGCCACCCCATGAATCGCAGCACACCAGGCTTCCCTGTCCATCACCAACTCCTGGAGTCCATCCAAACCCATGTCCATCGAGTCAGTGATGCCATCCAGCCATCTCATCCTCTGTCATCCCCTTCCCCGCCTGCCCCCAACCCTTCCCAGCATCAGGGTCTTTTCCAACGAATCAACTCTTCTCACGAGGTGGCCAAAGTATTGGAATTTTAGCTTCAACATCAGTCCTTCTAATGAACACCCAGGACTGATCTCCTTTAGGATGGACTGGTTGGATCTCCTTGCAGTCCAAGAACTCTCAAGAGTCTTCTCCAACACCACAACTCAAAAGCATCAGTTCTTCTGTGCTCAGCCTTTTTCACTGTCCAACTCTCACTACTGGAAAAACCATAGCCTTGATTAGATGAACCTTTGTTGGCAAAGTAATGTCTCTGCTTTCAATATGTTATCCAGGTTGGCCATAACTTTCCTTCCAAGGAGTAGGCGTCTTTTGATTTCATGGCTGCAGTTACTATCTGCAGTGATTTTTGAGTCCCCCAAAATAAAGTCTGATACTTTTCCCACTGTTTCCCCATCTATTTCCCATGAATTGATGGGACCAGATGCCATGATCTTAGGTTTCTTAATGTTGAGCCTTAAGCCAACTTTTTCACTCTCTGCTTTCACTTTTAGCAAGAAGCTTTTTAGTTCCTCTTCACTTTCTGCCATAAGGGTGGTGTCATCTGCATATCTGAGGTTATTGATATTTCTCCCAGCAATCTTGATCCCAGCTTGTGCTTCTTCCAGCCCAGTGTTTCTCATGATGTACTCTGCATATAATTTAAATAAGCAGGGTGACAATATACAGCCTTGATGTACACCTTTTCCTATTTGGAACCAGTCTGTTGTTCCATGTCCATTTCTAACTGTTGCTTCCTGACCTTCATACAGGTTTCTCAAGAGGCAGGTCAGGTGGTCTGGTATTCCCATCTCTTTCAGAATTTTCCACAGTTTATTGTGATCCACACAGTCAAAGGCTTTGGCATAGTAAATAAAGCAGAAGTAGATGTTTTTCTGGAACTCTCTTGCTTTTCCGATAATCCAGTGGATGTTGGCAATTTAATCTCGGGTTCCCCTGGCTTTTCTAAAACCAGCTTGAACATCTGGAAGTTCACAGTTTATGTATTTCTGAAGCCTGGCTTGGAGAATTTTGAGCACTACTTTACTAGCATGTGAGATGAGTTCAATTGTGCGGTAGTTTGAGCATTCTTTGGCATTGCCTTTCTTTGGGATAGAAATGTAAACTGACCTTTTCCAGTCCTGTGGCCATTGCAGAGTTTTCCAAATTTGCTGGCATATTGAGTGCAGAACTTTCACAGCATCATCTTTTGGGATTTGAAATAGCTCAACTGGAATTCCATCACCTCCACTAGCTTTTTTTGTAGTGATGCTTTCTAAGGCCCACTTGACTTCACCTTCCAAGATGTCTGGCTCTAGCTGAGTGTGAGTGATCACACCATTGTTATTATCTTGAGTCGTGAAGATATTTTTTGTACAGTTCTTCTGTGTATTCTTGCCACCTCTTCTTAATATCTTCTGCTTCTGTTAGGTCCATACCATTTGCCGGGTCCTTATTAATTGCCCCATTAAGAGATAACAATTGTCCTTTCAGTTTAAGTGAAATAAGCCAGGCACAGAAAGAGTTACTGCATGATCCCACCTATATGTGGTATTTAAGAGTCAAATTCATAGAATCAAAGAGTGGAATGGTGGTTCCCAGAGACCCAAAGGAGGGGGGAGTGGGGAGTTACTAATCAACAAGCATACAGTCTCAGTGAAGCAAGATGAATAAACTTTAGAGATCTGGTATAACCTTGTCCTGATAGACAGCAATCATGTAGTCTACACTTAAAAGCTTTGTTCAGAGGGTTGCACTTGTGTTATTCAGTTCAGTTCAGTTGCTCAGTCGTGTCCGACTCTTTGCGACCCCATGAACTGCAGTGTGCCAGGCCTCCCTGTCCATCACCAACTCCTGGAGTCCATCCAAACGCATGTCCATCGAGTCGGTGATGCCATCCAGCCATCTCATCCTCTATCGTCCCCTTCTCCTCCTGCCCCCAATCCTTCCCAGCATCAGGTTCTTTTCCAATGAGTCGACGCTTTGCATGAGGTGGCCAAAGTATTAGAGTTTCAGCTTCAACATCTGTCTTTCCAATGAATACCCAGGACTGATCTCCTTTAGGGTGGACTGGTTGGATCTCCTTGCAGCCCAAGGGACTCTCAGACACCACAGTGCCAAAGCATCAGTTCTTCAGCACTCAGCCTTTTTCACTGTCCAACTCTCACATCCATACATGACTACTGGAAAAACCATAGCCTTGACTAGATGGACCTTTGTTGGCAATTGAAAAAAACTGAAAAGTGCCTACTAAGAGGCACTTTCCAAAAAATTGAAAAAAGCTCTGCTTTTCAATATGCTATCTAGGTTGGCCATAACTTTCCTTCCAAGGAGTGTCTTTTGATTTCATGGCTGCAGTCATCATCTACAGTGATTTTGGAGCCCCCCAAAATAAACTCTGACACTGTTTCACTTGTGTTATTACCATTACAAAATAAAATTTAGTAAGTAAAGAAAATGAGAGCAAAAAAAAAGAAGTAACAATTGTCATTAATGGAGCTGTTAATCTAGGTGTGAAGGGCTCAAGGCCTTGGCTTAGAATGGTGAGAATTGAGGCGAAAGTGTAAATCTAACAAGTAAGGGGAAAGCCAAGAGTGTGCATGTGTGCTGGCAGTGCTGCTCCTTCGTTCATATTTAGATGAGGCCCTGTCTCTCAGTTCTCTGAGGAGTGTAATCTCCTGGCTTGGAAAAACACTCCAAAAGCCCAAAGGCTGAGGTGAGGGCACTCATTCCCCAGGATACAGATGATGCCTGGGTTGTGAGCAGAGCTCAGGTTTATAACACGAATTTGAAAATCAGGAAAACCTTTTCAGGTGTTATAAGAATAATTTGTAATGAGCAGATTCCCTGTTTAACAGCATTATTTGCACACAAAGTGGCTTGTATAGTTGCCTGGCAACCATTTGTTGACCTTTCTTCTGCTGGCTAAACATTATTCTTGTTTATACAACAATTTTCTCTACAAACTCTTTCTTTAGATCTTGCTTTGGGAAGCAGGAAATCAAACTACAAAAGTTTGCAAATCCATTTCGGCAAGACAGAAAAATGAATGAGCATTGGCACTTTGTGTTGAAACAGACCTCAAGTTTCAAATGATACCAGTCCCCAAATGGTACTATAAACTCCTGGAGACAATTAAAAATATAATTTCCTTGTCCCTACTCCCAGGCTGAACAGAACAGAACTTCTGGGTGGGTTTAATAGTTTGCATTTTTACCAACTGTCGCATCTTATTAGTGTAAACACTTGGGTTTGGGAATCAACATTTCAGGTTACTCCTTTTGGAATTTCTGCACTGAATCAATGACCAAGTTGGTCAACTGGTTTAACTCCCAATATGTGATAAAGATGGGCTGTGGTAGTGTCATGAAGTTCACCAGAATTCATATCTTTCTTCCTCTGGGGCCAATGGCTTCCTTTGCCTGCAGCTCAGTGAGAACCAGACACCTTCCTGCTGATTCTGTGGCACACAGGAAGTCCATCCTGCCAGCCTAGCTTCTATAAAAGCATCTACTAAGAGGCACTTTCCAATGGGTATATCATTCCTCTCCTCCTTTGCTTTCCCATCTCATCTTTTCACAGCTATTTGTAAGGCCTCCTCAGACAGCCATTTTGCTTTTCTTTTTCTAGGGGATGGTCTTTCTCCCTGTCTCCGTATAATGTCACGAACCTCCGTCCCTAGTCCATCAGGCACTCTGTCTATCAAATCTAGTTTCTTAAATCTGTTTCTCACTTCCACTGTATAATCACAAGGGCTTTGATTTAGGTCATACCTGAATGGTCTAGTGGTTTTCCAAACTTTCTTCAAGTCTGAATTTTTTTTTTTTTCCCTTGTTCAGATATTTATTTATTTATTTATTTAAAAAAAATTTTTTTTTTATTATTGTTTTTGCCATACATTGTCATGATATCACCATGGGTTTACATATGCTTCCCCTCCGGGTTCCCCCTCCCTCCTCCCTCCCCCCCCCGGGAAATCTTGCTGCACCAGCCCCCAGCATCAATCCTGGGCTGGCGATTGATTAGACACATGACGATTAACATGCTTCAATGCCCTTCTCCCATATCATCCCACCCTTACCCTCATCCACAAAGTCCACAAGTCTATTCTATACATCTGCATTCCTTTTGTTGTCTCCCATGTTGGGTTCTCATTACTGTCTTTCTAAATTCCATATATATGTGTTAATATACTGTATTGTTGTT
>ML662445.1:41758631-41822589 GCA_007570785.1 Antilocapra americana
CAGTCAGCTCCTGGTCTTGTTTTTGCTGACTGTATAGAGCTTCTCCATCTTTGGCTGCAAAGAATAAAGTCAGTCTGATTTTGGTGTTGACCATCTGGTGATGTCCATGTGTGGAATCTTCTCTTGTGTTGTTGGGAGAGGGTGTTTGCTATGTGGCCAGTGCATTCTCTTGGCAAAACTCTATTAACCTTTGCCCTGCTTCATTCTGTACTCCAAGGCTAAATTTGCCTGTTACCCAGGTGTGTCTTGACGTCCTACTTTTACATTCCAGTCCCGCATAATGAAAAAGACACCTTTTGTTTGGGTGTTAGTTCTAAAAGATCTTGTAGGTCTTCATAGAAATGTTCAACTTCAGCTGCTTCAGCGTTACTGGTTTGGGCATAGACTTGGATTACCGTGATATTGAATGGTTTGCCTTGGAAACGAACAGAGATCATTCTGTCATTTTTGAGATTGCATCCAAGTACTGCATTTTAGACAAGCAAAGAGAGACAAGAAAGCCTTCCTCAGTGATCAGTGCAAAGAAATAGATGAAAAAAATAGAATGGGAAAGACTAGACATCTCTTTACGAAAATTAGAGATACCAAGGGAACATTTCATGCAAAGAGGGACTCAATAAAGGACAGAAATGGTATAGACCTAACAGAAGCAGAAGATATTAAGAAGAGGTGGCAAGAATACACAGAAGAACTGTACAAAAAAGATCTTCATGACCTAGAAAATCACGATGGTGTAATCACTCGCGTATAGTCAGACATTGTGGAATGTGTAGTCAAGTGGGCCTTAGGAAGCATCACTCCAAACAAAGCTACTGGAGGTGATGGAATTCCAGTTGAGCTATTTCAAATCCTAGAAAATGATACTGTGAAAGTGCTACACTCAATATGCCAGCAAATTTGGAAAACTCAGCAGTGGCCACAGGACTGGAAAAGGTCAGTTTTCATTTCAATCCCAAAGAAAGGCAATGCCAAATAATGCTCAGACTACTGCACAATTGCACCCACCTCATATGCTAGCAAAGCAATGCTCAAAATTCTCCAATCCAGGCTTCAGCAATATGTGAACTGTGAACTTCAGATGTTCAAACTGGATTTAGAAAAGGCAGGGGAACCCGAGATCAAATTACCAACATCCGCTGGATCATCGAAAAAGCAAGAGAGTTCCATGAAAACATCTATTTCTGCTTTATTGATTATGCCAAAGCCTTTGACTGTGTGGATCACAATAAACTGTGGAAAATTCTGAAAGAGATGGGAATACCAGACCACCTGACCTGCCTCTTGAGAAACCTGTATGTAGGTCAGGAAGCAACAGTTAGAACTGGACATGGAACAACAGACTGGTTCCAAATGGGAAAAGAAATATGTCAAGGCTGTATATTGTCACCCTGCTTATTTAACTTATATGCAGAGTATATCATGAGAAACGCTGGACTGGATGAAGCACAAGCTGGGATCAAGATTGCCAGGAGAAATACCAATAATCTCAGATATGCAGATGACACCACCCTTATGCAAGAAAGTAAAGAACCACTAGAGAGCCTCTTGATGAAAGTGATAGAGGAAAGTGAAAAAGTTGGCTTAAGGCTCAGCATTAAGAAAACTAATATCATGGCATCTGGTCCCATCACTTTATGGCTAATGGATGGGGAAACAGTGGCTGATTTTTTTTTTTCTGGGCTCCGCAATCACTGCAGATGGTGACTGCACCCATGAAATTAAAAGATGTTTGCTCCTTGGAAGGAAAGTTATGACCAACCTAGGCAGCATATTAGGAAGCAGACACATTGCACAGGATGTGGTGATCAAAACATCCACAAGAAAAAGAAATGAAGGAGGCAAAGTGGTTGTTTGAGGAGGCCTTACAAGTAGCTGAGAAAAGAAGAGAAATGAAAAGCAAAGGAGAAAGGGAAAGATATACCCAACTGAAAGCAGAGTTCCAAAGAAGAGCAAGGAGAGATAAGAAGATCTTCTTAAGTGAGCAATGCAAAGAAATAGAGGAAAACAAAAGAATAGGAAAGACTAGAGATCTCTTCAAGAAAATTGGAGGTACCAAGGGAATATTTCATGCAAAGATGGTCACAATTAATGATAGAAACAGCAAGGACCTAACAGAAGCAGAAGAGATTAACAAGAGGTGGCAAGAATACACAGAAGAACTCTACAAAAAATGTCTTAGTACAGAATATTGAGCAGAGTTCCCTGTGCTATACAGAAGGTCTCTGTTATTCATCTATTTTTTTTCTTTTTGCACAAAAATAGTCCATTTGTTCAAGTGTTCTCCAACATAAGGAGCTTAATAATATTCTTCTGGGCCCACACAAAAAAATGTGATGAAGGTGGAATTGACAGACTTTCTGCATCATGGATAACCATGATATTGTGGTCACTCACCTAGAGCAAGACATCCTGGAGTGTGAAGTCAAGTGGGACTTAGGAAGCATTGCTACAAACAAAGCTAGTGGAGGTGATGGAATTCTAGCCAAGCTATTTCAAATCCTAAAAGATGATGCTGTTAAAATGCTTCACTTTATATACCAGCAAATTTGGAAGACTTGGCAGTGGCAGTGACCACTGGAATGGTCAGATTTCATGCCAATTCCAAAGAAAGGCAATGCCAAAGAATGTTCAGACTATTATACTCATTTCACACACTAGCAAGGTAATGCTCAAAATCCTTCAAGCTAGGCTTCAACAGTATGTGAACATAAATACGAAGGAGTTCAGAGACAACAGAGAAGGACTGAGCAGATGGGGAGGTCTTCTCTGGTAGAATTCTGCTAATGATGAATGATGGATTGGCTTTAGACACCCAGAAGGAAATGTATAGCATTCCAGCGTCAGAAGATACTAGTTTATGAATTCGATGTTTCACATAGGTTTTGTCCTCTACCATGTACCCACTCCAGGAAAAAAAAAGGTCTATTATGTGCTCTTAACTAATTTTCTAATCTGGGAGTGAATCCAGTGACATAAAGAGAGAGTTTTCATTATATCTAAGTGCATGATCCTATTGATTACCTTTCTCATTCAGCTATTATATTCCCAAAACCTATTGCATGCAGCAAATATCTGATTCTTTACGGATAATAATCATGATAAACAGAAGACCTTCCACCTACCCCCAAGTTTTCTCCAATTGTAGAGAAAAAGTAAGAGAGGTAGAGAAAAAGTAAGAGAGGTAAGAGGTAAGGGTCTAACCAATAATAATCAAGCTAGCAAGCTCCATACACAAGGAAAATATTCAAGGTCATAAAAGGGTCAGTGTGAGGACGAGTATAGTCAAGAAAGACATCCTTGAAGAGGTTGGTGTTTATGTTTGTGACAGTCTTGTGGGTCCTTCTCAGCAGTGACTCAGCAAATTGATTTTAGAAGCCTCTGGCACTTACATCCTGATGAGTTTGTAACGAAAATGCTGACGCACTGCTGCTCAGTTGCACTGGGACTATTGAGCAGCACTACAGAATCAAGTGCGTCATTTCCCCCTGAACAATGCATCTCATTCATTGCTTGAAGTGTGACCATTCATGTTGAAAATGAAATTCTGCAGAGTGATCTGCTTGGGAAATTATTCAGAGCTACTCACTTAAAGATCTTGCTATCTTTTGTGGTCCTCAATTAAGGCTCACAAGAACCTCTTGAGGGTAAATTGGTGCCAATCTAAGCATTGAGAGGAGAAGAAAAAGTAATGAAAACCCAAAGCTTGTACGAACTTTCAAAAGTCATCTCTAAGGACTCGAGGGAGCAGCTAAAATTTATTGTAACCTGAACATCTAGAATATTGGTGTAAAGGAAAGAACCATGAACTTGAAATTAGGAAACATTGGTGCTAGTCTTAATTCTGCCTTTAGCTCACTGGATGCTTTGAGATAATATAGAGATATATACATTATTAGACTTAGAAGGAATAACCTAGTCTAAACACATTTTGTAAAAAAAAAAAGGAAAATAGAAAAGCATAAGGCACACCAAGAAAAATCTATATAATATCTGGGTTTCTATCATCTCTAATTAAGCCTAACATTTAATATTTTCATTATCTCTTTTTTAATATACAAATAATTAATATAGCATAGATAAGGTGAGTCTTCTTAGACCTCTCACCCAACATACAACCACTATCATGAATTTAATGAGTTTGATTCTTTTTCTGTTTAAAGTGTTCTATAGACTTGATTATATATATGTTATTAGAGACAGACATTTTATGTAATAGGCATCAATGCTATATACAAAGTATTATTCTGAAACTTGCTTCCTCATTTATATTTGGATTTTATTTCTGTGTGTTCTCTTTATGCTACTTTAGGTTTACTTCTATTTCCTCTTTATTAGCAGTCTTTATTGGACTTATATAATTTTCTTTCTTTTGCTCTTTTCCTTCATTTACTTTTTGACAAGGTACACAGTTTATTTCTTTTCTTTTAGTGGTTATCTTTAAATTTTCAATATACATATTCTATTACTAATTTTCTAATAAAGTATACATGAAGGATCTTAGTGTACCTCATGCTGCTTAGGTACATAGCTCCTAATTCCCAGTTTTTATACTGTTGATGTCTAGAATTTTAATTCCAACATGTTTTAACCACAAAAGAAATTAATGTTCTTTATTATTTACAGTAAACATCTATGTGTTTTTATCATCACTATATTCAACTTCTTTGCTCACCAACTTTCTTGAATCCCACTCCTTAGTTCTGAATTTATTATTCTTTTTGATGAATTATAGCCTTTAATAATTCTTGCAGTGAGGATCTGATAGTAATAAACTTAGTCCTTAAATGTCTAAAGATGTCTTCATTTCACATTTACTCTTGAAGGCATAACATTCTATATTCACAATTATTTTCCCATGACACTTTGAATGAATTCTTTTATTAATGAAAAAATGAGCTGTCAAGCAGATGCTGTTCTTTTTAGGTAATTTCTCTCTTCTCATGGGTTTTACAGTCTATGTGTGGACTGTATTTTTTATTTCTCTTGCTGTGTGCAACATGGGTCTCCATAATTGGAAGACTCTTTCAGAAACTTTGGAAATTTTCAGCCATTATTTAGCTCTTTTAGACCCTCTCCCTAATTCTTTATATTTTTCTCAGAAATTCTTATTAGGCTTATATTGATACTTCTTAGCCTTCGGCTCAGTTTCTCTTTTATTTACTATGACTTTATCTCTTTGCTTCCGTTCTAGGAAATTTCCTCAATTCTGTCTTTCATGTTGCAGTTTCTTTGCTTATGTTAGCCTAGCAAAGAGTTTACCATTCTCTTATTTCTTTGAGAATTTCAAGGATACTGATTTTTAAGGATCTTTTTGGATTTCGTTCATTATTTATTTTTCCTAGAATTGGAATTCACCCAGTTTTTTGGTTCCACTCATCTCTTGAAAAGTTCCCTCCTGCACCCTTTCCAGAAGCCATCTCATAATGGCCTCAGCCTGTGCCTCTCCTGCCATCTGGATCCACAGGAGGCCTGAGCTCTACTCTCAGTGTGTGTACAAGTAACAGCCTGGAAATCAGGCTCACATGAGAAACTTGACTTTGGCGGCAGGCTTTGGAAAGAATCATGTTTCCAGAAGCTACCTGGACAGACAAGATGGGATATTCCAATTTCTATCACAGCCTGAGCTCATTTCAGAGCACACATTCCCATTTGAGGACTTTAGCTGGATCATCCACATACAGCCAGTCTCATCCTACTGGTGACCATGAGACTCCAGCCTCTGCCTATACCTGTAATTTCCTTTCCTTTTTGGTCCTTGGGTTTTTTTTCCTTAATATTTAGTACTGTTCTGTATTTATTTTTAAATAAATAAATGTATTATATTCTATGTGTTTGGAGTTGGATGGGGGTGTATTATACAGGAACTTTCCTCGACCATGGAAATTTCCTGCACTTTTCAAACAGGGAAACTTAACCCCAGAAAAGTTAGCTGGCTTGCTCAATTCACAGCCTAATTATTGCCAATATGTAGATTATAAAACTCTTTTCCACCTTGATTATATCATATACTGTCTCTTTGCCTCAAAATTTATGATGTTCAAAATGCAGAGTAATGCCTACTTTGCTTTTCTCAATTTACTATTGAAGGAACTGACATTGCAAATACATGTGAAAGTATTTTGAAAATAAAACATTTAGTCTCATTAATATTTTCATTTTTAAAGTTCTATTGTGATAGAAATTGTGAGTAATGTCAATATACATTGCTAAAAAATTACTTCTGAGTTTTCCACTATAGAATTTCCTTTTTTCATATTCCAATACCACCCTCAAAGTTATTAAATAAAAGAAGAACGCTCGGATGGAAGTTGATGCACTATAGTAAACTTATGGAGACTAAGGACAAATGTTATTTTTATATATTTAGCAAACATTTTTTTGAATACCAGTCTATACATGCTCTTAGGTATTGCCTGGGAAGTAGTAGGTAGATGTTTTTAAAAAAATAAATAAGCTTTTTATTTTTTAAAAGAGTTTTAGATTTATAGAAATATTGCAAAGGTAGAGTTCCCATATATCCTACACACATTTTCCCCATCATTAACATCTAATGCCAGTATATTGCATTTGTCACAATTAATGAACCAATATTGATCCATCATTATACTTGTAGTCAGACTTCCTTAGTTTTGACTTTTTCCTCTAGGATACAATCCAGGATACCACAATACATTTACTTATCATGTCTTCTTAGGTTTCTCTTCCCTGTGACAAAAAGTCAGGCTTTGTATTTTTGACCTTGACAGCTTTGAAGGCTACTGGTCAGGAACTTTGCAGAATGTCTCTTAATTGGAATTTGTCTGATGTTTTTCTCATGATTAGAGTAGGAATGTGAGTGTCCCACTTTTGGAGAAAGATCACAGAGGTAAAGTGCATTCTCATCACTTTATATCAAGGGTACATGAAATCAAGATGACATTATTTTTGATGTCTGAGATAATATTTGCAAGATTTATCAACTGGAAAAGTACTCTTTGTACCTTTTTCATACATTGCTCATGAACCCTTGTTCATGCTCCAAGACGGCATACACTTTGAGCAGCCCACACTTGAAGAGTGGAGAGTTATGTTCTACATTCTAAGGGGTTGACTATCCACATAAGTTGTGTGGAATTGTTTTGCATGGATGATTTGTCTATTCCATACATTTATGTATTCATTTATAAGGTTGGTGAAAAAGTAATTTCAGTTTTGGACTGTGAATTTTAAATCATTATAACTAAGCTCAAACACATCTTTATTAATCAAAATAGGAACCATTACATTCAACACATTTTTGCCAAAGAGAAATATTTATGTTAGTTTATTCCTGTAGCATAAAAACCCTTGTTTCAGGATTAGAGGAACTCTTAGAAGGTATTTTCTGACTACTGCTGGTTGTGGAAGCGTTTTCCCTGCAAAAAGTTGTCAAGATATTGAACAAGTGGTAGTCAGCTGGTGAGAGGTCAGGTGAGTATGGTGGATGAGGCAAAACTTCATAGCCTAATTTGTTCAGTTTTTGAAGCCTTGGTTGTGTGATGTGTGATTGGGCATTGTCATGGAGAACTGGGCCCTTTCTGTTGACCAATTCTGGCTGTAGGCGTTGCACTTTCCTGGGCATCTCATTGATTTACTGAGCTACTTTTCAGATGTAATGGTTTCACTGGGATTCAGAAAGCTGTGGCTGATCAGACCAACAATGACCATGACCTTTTTTTGGTGGAAGTTTGGCCTTGGGAAGTGCTTTGGAGCTTCTTCTCAGTCCAACCACTGAGTTGGTCATTGTCAGTTGTCACATAAAATCCACTTTTCGTTGCACATCACAATCTGATCAAGAAATGGTTTATTGCTATTGCAATAAGAGAAGATGATACTTCAAAATGATGATTTTTTTGATTTGCAGTCAGCAAATACTTAGTATGAAAGGATTCAGAACATGCCACTTCAGAATATGCCACTTGGGCACATTGATTATTTTGAGCTAAAACACTTGAGAAACAAAAAATGCAAGAAGGGCTCTATAAGTTTTTGTGTCTACTAGTTTCATCAGGTCTTCATTTTCCTTCTATTTTTGAGAGCTGTGAAAGTCTCTAGGCTTATCTTGTATATTTCCTGCCCCAATTCTAGAATCAGCCACATCTCCAAGGAGCCCTGGTTCCCTTTAGTAAGGAGATTATTGGCTAAAAGAAAATGTTGCATTGAATATAACATGACTAGACATTGTTTTCTTGTTTCATCCACTTATAAAATATTTGATATTTTTCCTCTGTCAGTCTGGCAGGAATGCTGAGATTAAAGTGAATGGCCTCATAAAACCATTAGATTTCTTTGAAAGGAATGATTTTCAAAATGGGGATGTGTAATTCTTGAAGAAAATTAGCAAATTCCATAAAGATAACAAAAACCTTCATCTATAATTGTCAGTTGAGATCATACATCTCTTCTAAATGTGGATCTAATATTGAACTATTATGTAGAGATTTGTTAAATGCAAGAGCAAATTAACCTGGAAATACACTAAATTTAAAGAACCTCTTTTCTTTAATCAGAGCAAAGGGCAAGACCTCAGCAGTTACTAAAAGCTGTTATTGCTGGTTTAAACAAAGAAACTAAAATGTTTATTATTGCAACATATCTTTTTATATGTGCCCAGACTCCAAAGCCTAGTTTTGTTTGTAAGGTTCCCCAGCAGAGTGGTTGCTAAGCTATGGCAAAAGCCCAGAGGACAGCAGGCTGAGCCTTTGGAAAAACAGTTTCATTTCTAAAAGCAAGGGATAGATACTGAGGCTTAAAGGGAGTTGATCCTTAGGATAAAGTCATAGCTAATGTAAGGTTTTCAGAATAAAGTCTAAGATTTCAGGGAAATCTGGGGACCAATTATGTGATGTTCAAAGGAAACAGTGAATACAAGTGAGCCTTAGTTTTTACCCTATGCTTAAGGCAAATTATTCTACTCCATGTTAGGGAATAAAAATTACCTTTGTTTCTTTCTGTGATCATGACAATGAAGAGGAGGAGAGTGAAATGAGGGTGATGAAAACTGGAGTTCTAGGCCTTGAGTCGTTAAGTTGCTTCAGTTCAGAAAGAAAACATAGTGAAGGAATTTGACTTTGGTCTGGTCTCAAAGAGAAAGGGACCAGATCTCATGGGAAGGGTTTCTCATGATCTTTTCTTTGAACTTGATTCTCCCACCTGAATTTCATGACCAGGTGTGCTCATGGATCAACCTTCAAGATGGCAAATTAGTTTCTCAAATGGAGTTTTCCATCGTAAGAGGGCCAGGTGTATGAGCCCTCCTTATCTTCCATCTGCTCAAAGACAAAAATGTCTTATAAGATTTGTAAAAATTTAACCTCTCAGTAATGTGCAAAGGGAAAAAAAAAAGGCGGAAACAATGTGGCAGAGGGGCAGCCAAGCAGAACCAGAGTGGCTACAGGAAGAATTATCTTCCAATGGGTCTTTCTTGGGCCCCTAGATGGGTTGTCTGACTACTTAATAAGAAGCAAATCTCCAGTGGGAAAACAACCCTATCCCCATGCACCACTTGATCACTGAAGGAGAACGGGATGCTAACGAAAGCAGTCTAAGGGGAGGCCCTTTAAAAGCAAATCTCCTAGAATGACGGACCCACTTTAGTGCTTAGTTGCTGATACAGTGAGGAAGGACCGAGCGAGCCAGTTTAGCGAACACCTGGACATCGTGTGTCCTCCATGTTTGCGGCCTTCTTGGCCTTGATCACCTGAGAAGGATCTCAAATTCTTATTCCAAATTGTCTCTTTGGTGTCTCTTTGGTGACACTTTGGCTACTTTTCTCTAAATCATCGTTTCAAGGCTCAGGAGGAACTGTGAGGTAAGGCAGATCTTTTTTTCTTACTTTGTCACCTCTTGCCAACATTTAGAAATTCTTTTCACCTGTTCATGGAGGACTTTACTGGCTTCTAACCTTCTTTTACTTTTCTTCCCCACTCACCAAAATAAAAATGCAATATTGTGTATATAGATAGCTAGATATGTATAATCATGTTCTTGCTATTAAAACATTCAAGGTACTTGTTACCTAATAATACAGATAATTTGAAAGCCTTTGAGAATAAGATCCTACTTTTGATGACATGATAGTTCATGTAGAGCATCTCCCAATTAGTTTACTTTCAACCCCCCTCCATGCCTCAACTCCAACTCAATTTAGATTACAGCATTGAAAAGATCATCATAAAATGTAGCCTTGTACAAGGAGAGGATCTAATTATTCAGCCTTGCTGTACAAGCCTAATAAATTATGCAGTTTTGCTCACAGTATTTCACCTGAGAGAATGAGTGTGTCAGACACCATAGTGAAGGAATTCTCCAACCAGCCTGTATAGATGCCAGAGCCACAAATGTTTAGTGCCACAATCTGAGATTAGGTTTTACAGCACTTGAAGAGTGGGTGTTAATAATTCTCTCTCTCTCTCTTTTTTTTTGGTTGGGGTTGAGAATATGCACTATCCTGAAAGGACTTGTATTCACATAGAATACACTACATGTGATAATTGTGATATATTTAATAATGTCCAAAGGGTATGCTGTCACCTAATTATTTGCATGTTATTCCAGAATGGTAATGAAAAGCTAACGGAAATCCACCAAGAGTTCAAATGAGTTTATTTGGGACAAATGAATATCAGCCTCCTGAGGCTCCCATCAGTAGAACAAGAGGGCATATTTACAGCTATATCTATGCATATGGAAGGGAGTTCCAAAATCTATTCTAACTAGTCAGGATTGATGGGCTGTAGAATAGAAACTGTCTGGTCTATCTGATGGTTTGCTCCACCTTCGCTGTATATAATGGCAGCTCTTCCAAGTGCTGCTCGCTGTTGACTATGGAAAATTTTGACAGGTCTGATGGAGGGTTGATAATCCCCAAGGGCACTGTACAGTGGTGGTGGGTTTAGATTTTGTGTAAGGGTAGATTTAAAGGCAATGGCATTAAGTATGCAATCTTATTTTGTCTTATTAAAAACACTCTCTAAAGTAAGGCAAATACTATAGCTTTATTATGACTAAAAAGCTAAATGCAAATTGGCTTTAACAATACAAGAAAGATAATCAATAAATCATTGCCTTATATTCAGATTGACTGGCTGATGTCAAGGCAAATTTTATTGGACATATAAGCCATAGCTTTGTATCAGCGAGCCAAATTCAATCAGTACATTTGCATCAGTTAAAAGCTACTTCCAATTTGTAAACCTCTACTTGAGATTTTAAAAAACCTTCACTAGTAAGGCATCTACCCTATTACTTTCAAGAAAGCTTCTCCGCCATATGCGCCATCTATACTAATTTTGCATGAGGAGAAAATGTGAGATGAGGAGCGATGAGAAAGTAGGGAGTGGTTTGCCAGGAGAAGGAGGCAACTTGCCTTGGGTAGCAGTCCCTTGAGCTCTGTTTAGACCACCTTGATATGAGATGTAGGTGTGTGCATGTGTGCTAAGTTGCTTCAGTTGTGTCCAATTCTTTGTGACCCTATGAACTGTAGACCACCAGAATCCTCTATCCATTGGAATTCTCCAGGCAAAAATGCTGGAGTGGGTTGTTGTGCCTTCCTCAAGGGGATCTTCCCAACCCAGGGGTCAAATCTGCATCTCTCCTGTCTCCTGCTTTGGCAGGCAGGATCTTTACCATAGTGCCACCTGGGAAGCCCATGAGATGTAGATGTTGAGGCATAATTATGGTCCTGACCATGATTAAAACTAGGCGAGAACTGGGAGCTGGCACTCGGTGCTGGGCTTGGAGACCACTCCATCTCAAGATCCTGTTCCCCAGTATGCCAATACTCCAGCATCCTAGCATCAGGGGGCCCAGAAAATCCCCTGGTGGAACCAACTGTCAGGCAGCTTGGAAGGGTCAGAGATCTGCAATACCATTCATCTGCAATGGGTGACATTCTCACGTCAACAGGCTAATGGTGCTTTAGGTATGAGGTGTACAAGTATAAGTGGAATAAACTTGGAGCCAGTGGATGTGAATGATAGGCTGGAATGTTCTTTTATCAATTACCTGACAAAGAATCGTTAACAACTTCATGCTGTATGCTGCAAAACATTTTGTTGTAGTCGACCAAATTATCTGGAGATTGAAGGAGTAGAAAGAGCTGGACATTGGCATTTGTTGAACAGTGTAATATAATGAGGGCTGTGGGGGTTAAACACAGAAGTAGAGAAAAGGTCATTGCCTTTGTGGTACTTATGAACCCGTGATGGAAAAATAGACTGAGTAGGTGCCATTCAAAGACACAGGACTAAGATCTCACTGCTTACATTGAAGCTAAAATCCTAGCACTGGAGAACCAACTCTGTGAGTTTATAAATCTTTTAAATCTTTCATGTATTAAAAACATGAAGTTACTATGGAACACATCAGAGAGCAAGGCCTTATAATGTAGATTCCTGGCTGGACCCATTCATTATTTTATTCCACAAATATTAAATTGATCACTTCATATAAGTGAATTCTTGAGATCTCAGCAAAGGAATCTGTTACAGAATTCCTCTAAGGAGACAAGGACATGGGAAGAGAGAGGGATCTTCCCAGGGAAGAGCCATGGTTCAGAGTGTGGGTGCCGACTCAGACTTCTACTTGTAGCAGAAGGACCACCATCAGAGTGTGAGCTAGGAAGACGGTTTGGAGAGGCTGGGAGGGACAAAAAGACCATGGGAATAGAGAAGCAGGATGTTTCATATTGTTTCATCTACGTATGTGAAATAGTAGTCATTTGAAACAGAATTGATCTTTATATCAACATTTAGGAGACAATTCTAATAGGCCAGATGGGGATAAGATTAAGTCCTGAACTTCCCCACAAAATATTCCATGTGGCTTATGCTAGTTACTAGAGAACATGCTTTCCTGAAAGGCTGTGACATGAGAACTCTCAATGAAACAGGTTCCAACAATAACCCTTTGGGAAAAAATTTAGTACAGGCACATACACACATACACACACACACATACTTAACTTTATGAGGACCCTTGTCTGTAATCCTCCAAGGCTAGCCTTACTATGCAATAAATTGTAAACAATTTTATTACATTTTATTTCAACCTGAAAATTCCATGATTATATTATTTTTATAGGCCTTTCTTATTTATAATTGTATGTCTGTGGCAATTCACTTATTTCCTAGGCAGTATTACTTTCCTTGACCTTATGTATTTTAAGGAAGGCTGAACTGCTACGCTTTAAAGACAGAAATAATTTGAGTAGTTGAGCACTATAAGCAGCTGCTGTGAGGTGCAGATTTGGGGTGTTCTTCAACTCAAGTCTCAAGAAGGGGTTTTGCACATACAATGAGCTAATACTGAGGATACTGAGTTGATTAATTATCAGATCAATAATCTACAAACTGTGAGTATGCAGGAAACTAGAGTCTGTTGGCTTTTCAATCCATTCTGGAGATAAGGGTCTTTATGTGGACTCTCAGAGCGTTCTGGTTCAGTGAGTCAATAATTCCTGTCGTATCGGAGAAAATATATTGCCTCCATAGGTCATGGAATGCCTGGGGGATGTTCTTCAGTAATCAAGTCCTCTGCATAGTAGATTGTGCCTTGACTTTATAGTCTGCTCTGGGACTTAATTGGTAAATAACACACAGTTGGGCCCCTTTTATCTACCAGAGATTATCTGAATGCTCTGGAGAAAATGGTGAGTCTTTACAAGTGTTTCAGGCGGGAGAGAAGTAAGAGTCACTCTGGGCAAAGATTCATGTGATATTCTCTGAAGTGAATATTTCTAGACTTTAGAAAGAAAAAAGAATAAGGATGGGAGAGAAAGTTAAGAGGCATAGAAGGAAGGAAGGAGAAAGGAAAATAAACCTAGTGGTGTGTGTGTGTGTGTGTGTGTGTGTGTAGTTGAAAGTCCAAGGTTGATATCAGCATCTAAAATGGCAAATTTATCCATAGTACTTTGTTGGGTCAAAAGTTTGAACAGCAGACTTCAAACACTAAGAAGAGAATTTTTGGTTAAGAAGTTGAGCCTTCTGCATGTAAATATAAACAATTAAAACTGGAACATGGAGTATTTATACAGACCTAAGAGGTCTCCCAGGTAGCTCAGTGGTAAAGAATCTGCCTGCAGTGCAAGAAACAGGTTTGATCCCTGGGTCAGGAAGTTGCCCTGGAGGAGGGCATGGCAACCCACTCCAGTATTCTTGCTGGGAAAATCCCATGGACAGAGGAGCCTGGCAGGCTATAGTCCAAGGGATCACAAAGAGTTGGACACCACTGAAGTGATTGAGCATGCATGCATGCAAGAGAATCATACATTTCATGACAGAAGTTATTCAAGGGTAGTTGGAAATACCTCTAGTATTGCCTTATGCAAACAGACAAGCAACAAAAACCTGGAGATGCCCAGAATATTTCTTTAATAATAACTAACATTTGCATAGTCCTTAGATTCTACAAGGTATTTTATAGCAATTACTGCAGTTAATTCCCACAATAACCCTGTGAATTCAAATATTACATTTCTTATTTTACAGCCAAGGGAACTGCTGCCCAAGAAGGGAAGGTGGCTTTTCCCAAGGTCACTCAGAAGTTGGTTATGAAACTGGAATCCAAAGCCAGATCTTTGTAGACTGTGTCCAATTTCAGCCTCTCTGTCTTCATAGCTGTGGATCCCTCTGCAAACAATTATGTCTGTAACAAGGTAGAGATGTAATTACCCGGAAGGCAGAATATGTACTTGACACAAGCTTATGGGCACCTAAGGTTGTTCTTTCAATCAACATACAAACTTGAGCTTGAAGGTCTAGAATTTCAATAATTTTTTAAAAAAGACAAGATAGAAATAACTTTTTTCCCTTAAGTACAATCATTTAACATATTTCTAAGAAAGAAAGTGAAGCTGCTCAGTGGTGTCTGACTCTTTGCGAACCCACGGACTGTAGCCTGGCAGGCTTCTCCATCCACGGGATTTTTTCCAGGCAAGAATGCTGGACTGGGTTGCCATTTCCTTCTTCAGGGGATCTTCCTGCCCAGGGATCAAACCTGGGTCTTCCACACCACAGGCAGACTCTTTACCATCTGAGCCACCAGGAAGTTACATATTTCCAACTTTCATTGTAATAAAACTTTATCACTATAGTTAAAGTCTAAAAATAAAACCACAGGTCAGGTGTGACTCTGGTTGTGGACATTCGTTGTGTGAGAGATGTTAAGACAGGGTGAAAGCAGTACAGGTGGCCAGCTAAAGTTGTTACAAGATCCTTGGTGTAAGACCTAGGGTCGGGTTCTGTGAGGAAAATGATGATGAGCAGATCACAGCCTCTGCTCTCAAAGGAACCTATGCTCTGTTGAGAAACACACCCACACAAATGGAGAGAGGAGAAAAGGTGGGGGAAGTGAGGAAGTATGTGCCCAACTTGAGGATCAGAAAATGTGCCAGTTTTTAAACCAAAGGGCTTATCTTGGAGAACAATGGAGAAACAACCTGGAGAAAGAGAAAGACTGAAATGCCAGGCTGAGAAGTTGGATTTCATACCAAGAATAGCATATGTTGTGGTGACGAGAGAGTGGGAGGAGGGCATAGTGAAAGGGTTTTAGAAAAGGCACGTATAGTAGGAGCCCAGAGAATCAATCAGATAGAGAGAGCTGGGGATGGGAGAGACCTGTTGTGAAGATATGGTGGTATTCCAAGGTGAGATAGTATGAACATGAAATACCAATAAAAGTCAATTACTATCATTATTATTTAGACCATTATTATTAATAATAAGCATTTCCAGAACTCCTTCTGAATTGCTTTGGGGTATACTACTTAAAATGGATTTTGAGAAATACTTGTGACTGGATATTGACAGATGTTTAAAAAGAAAAAACCACTTGTGAATAAAGTGTACAGAATTTGTGGGTGAAACCAAGTCTTAAAAATTTACAGCAGAATTTAGGAAAGAATTTAATATGCAAAATGTGTATTTTAATTTCTGAAGGATGGTAGAGAATGCTGTGTTTCCAAAACACCTTGACTAATTAGGATCCCCACTTCTTTCTGCAGCAAGGCATCTTTCACTATTAATACCCTGAATCAAAGATTAGTTTTGACTGGAGATAAGAAACCTGGTTTCTTAGAGACTAAAGGTGTGACCTTGGACATTTAGGGGCCTCAGTTTCCTCATTCATCTTGGTATCCTCGCAGTTCAGTTTAGTTCAGTTGCTCAATCTTGCCCGACTCTTTGCAACCCCATGAACCGCAGCACACCAGGCCTCCCTGTCCACCACCAACTCCCAGAGTTCACCCAAACCCATTTCCATTGAGTCAGTGATGCCATCCAACCATCTCATCCTCTGTCACCCCCTTCTCCTGCCCTCAATCTTTCCCAGCATCAGGGTCTTTTCAAATGAGTCAGCTCTTCGCATGAGGTGGCCAAAGTATTGGAGCTTCAGCTTCAACATCAGTCCTTCCAGTGAACACCCAGGGCTGATCTTTAGGATGGACTGGTTGGATCTTCTTGCAGTCCTTGTTGAGATAGCTATTCATTCCACAGCTGCTCTAGTTAGTGGGCATAACTTCCTAAGTCAATAGCTAATTAGTGGCCACCCTACCCACTGCTCTTGAGACAATTTGCTACATTTCTCTAAAAGCTTGGGAAATTACCTTCTGGAAGCAAATTAAGCATTGGGTTTCTCCCTTAATTTAAAGCACAATGCAGATCATGTAAGCATGAATGTCTCAGAATGGTAGACGTGAAAGCCCAACAGAGTTAGACATCTTTCTTCTCACCACAGTTCATCTCACCTCCCCAAATAATTCTTGCAGGTAACCCCCAAGGGTTGTTCCATGTCTCATGGCTTATGGAGTCTAGGGAAGGATGCTGAAATTTTATGCTAAGGTCTAAGATCTACAAAGTAAAAATATTCAGGAAAAAAACGGCTATTTTAGACTCCCAGATCAAAGTTAGTATCACTCCCCTCATGTGACATTCTCTCAACTTTTACGCAAATGAATATAGAGCTTTATTTAAAGAGGTAATAATCCAAGGGAGTAACTGTTTACAAAAGCAAAGGGGAGCCTTATCATATACAGACTGTGTGTGGCAATGAAGGAGGCATCTTGTAGCTTATCTAAATATAGTTTGGTGGAACACAGAAGGTTTCATTTTCAGCTAGCCCTTGGTTTGTGTTTTAGCTCTGCTACCTACTACCTATGTGACTTAAGCCAAATTATTTAAATTCTCATCTGTAATATGGCACCTATTGGATGACACTTTACTGAGTATAAACTAGTATAAAGACTGGAAAGCAGTACTCTACATATGATAAGTATTCAATAAATGTTAGTCTTTAATTTTCACTATTATTTTATTATCAATTCAATTTCCAACATTCCCTAACACAAAGGAAGAAACAAAGACTGAGATCTGATGTGACAAATATCTACTTAAGAAATATTACTTTCCAAGATAACTGAAAATATTTTCCTTCCTCCCTCTGCCCTGCCTGAGTTATAACTTCTTTCTGACACTGTTAATTAGAGAACAGAAACATCAGAGAAAGTCTGTTTCACTTTGACTTGTCTAGGAGGAGCTTCTACAACCTCCACTTGGGTTCAGAGGCCAAAGTTAACCTTTATTATGGCGCCAAGTAGTCTATTTGCAAACCACACAGCTGATAGACTCTCCAAGGGACCGCAGCACATTTGGGGGAAATGCTGCCTCTCTTCTTCTCAGTCCCCTGATCCTGGCCAAGGGCCCAGTACACAGCACCTTCTTCCTACACAATAGCAGCCAATCTTAGACCAAAACAACAGAAGAGGAGAGCTGCATGGAGTCAAAGGTAAAGAATGGAGTAATTTGCAGGGTGCAGCACAGATATCTAAATTCCCTATAATTGCAGATGATATTTTTGTATCTTTAGGAGGAAGCTCTGATGCTAAGACAACAAAAACTGTGAATTTCCAGTTGGGTCCTGTATCTCTTTTCACTCCACCTTCCTCTTCTCCTCATCTTCTTTTTCTTAAAATTTCCTCTTAGTCTTGTCTCTTCTCTCAAGTCTCCCTCCTCTTTTTCCTCTTCTTCCTTCTCCATATAGTTATCATCATCAACACTGTTGACTTTCATTCAGCACTTACTACTTGCCAGAAACTGCCATTCTCAATATGCACTACGTTTTTAAATCAGTCTACAAAAACACAACTTATAGAACAGCATACTTTCTTTTTTAATTTATTTTAATTGGAAGATAAGTGCTTTGCAATGTTTTAATGATATTTGCCATACATCAGCATGAATTGGCCACAGGTATGTATGTGTCCGCCCATCCTGAATGCCCCCTCCCACCTCTCCCTACCCTATCCCTCTGGGTTGTCCCAGAGCACTGGCTTTGGGGGCTCTTCTTCGTATCGAACTTGTGTGACCATCAAACTGGTCATCTATTTTACGTATGGTAATGTACACGTTTCAATGCTATTCTCTCAAATCAACCCACTCTCACCTTCTCCCAGTGAGTTCAAAAGCCTATTCTTTGTATCTGTGTCTCCTTTGCTGTCCTGCATGTAAGACCGTTGTTACTGTCTTTCTAAATTCCATATATATGTGTTAATATACAGTATTTGTCTTTCTCTTTCTGGCTTACTTCACTCTGTATAATAGGCTCCAGGTTCATCCACCTCATTAGAACCGACTCAAATGCATTCTTTTTTTTTATAGCTGAGTAATATTCCATGTGTATATATGTACCACAACTTTCTTATCTATTCATCTGCCAGTGGACATCTAGGTTGTCTCCATGTCCCAGCTATTGTAAATAGCACTGCAGTGAACATTGGCATTCATGTATCTCTTTCAGTTCTGGTTTCCTTGGTGTGTATGCCCAGCTGAGGGATTGCTGGGTCACATGGCAGTTCTATTCCCAGCTTTTTAAAGAATCCCCACACTGTTCTCCATAGTTGCTGTACCAGTTTGCATTTCCACCAACAGCGTAAGAGGGTTCCTTTTTCTCCACATCCTCTCCAACATTTATTTTTTGTAGACTTTTTGATGATGGCCATTCTGACTGGCATGAAGTGAAGCTTCATTGTGGTTTTGATTTGCATTTCTCTAATAATGAGTGACATTGAGCATCTTTTCTTATGTTTATTAGCCATCTGCATTTCTTCTTTGGAGAAATGTCTGTTTAGGTCTTTTCCCCACTTTTTTATTGGGTTGTTTGTTTCCCTGGTATTGAGCTGCATGAGCTGCTTGTATATTTTGGAGATTAATTCTTTGTCAGGTGTTCCATTTGCTCTTATTTTCTCACATTCTGAGGGCTGTCTTTTCACCTTGCTTATAGTTTCCTTTGTTGTACAAAACCTTTTAAGTTTAATTAGGTCCCATTTGTTTTTGCTTTTATTTCCATTACTCTAAGAGGTGGGTCATAGAGGATCTTACTGTCATTTATGTCATTGAGTGTTCTGCCTATGCTTTCCTCTAAGAGTTTTATAGTTTCTGGTCTCACATTTAGGTTTTTTAATCCATTTTGAGTTTATTTTTGTGCACAGTGTTATAAAGTGTTTTACTTTCATTCTTTTACATGTAGTTGGCCAATTTCCCCAGCAGCACTTGTTGAAGAGACTGTCTTTTCTCCGTTGTATATTTTTGCCTCTGTTGTCAAAGAGAAGGTGTTCATAGGTACATGGTTTTATCTCTGGACTTTCTATTTTGTTGCATTGATCTGTATTTCTGTCTTTGTGCCAGGACCATACTATCTTGATAACTATAGCTTTATAGTATAGTCTGATGTCAGAAGGTTGATTCCTCCAGTTCCAGTTTCTTTCTCAAGATTGCTTTGGCTATTTGGGGTCTATTGTGTTTCCATACAAATTGTGACATGTTTTGTTCTAGTTCTGTGAAAAATACCTTTGGTAGTTTGATAGGGATTGCATTGAATCTATAGATTCCTTTGGGTAGTATACTCATTTTCATTATATTCATTCTTCTAGCCCAAGAACATGGCATTTATCCATCTATTTGGGAACAGCACACTTTCTAAACAAGAGAAAAATAAACCAAAAGGCTGGTGCCCAAAGGCTGCAAAGTCTCCAATGACAGAGCATTGTGAAGTGGGTCAAGTTTAGATATGCTTCATGCATCTCAGTGGAAATGGCTTTTCCTACAGCATAAAGAGGCAGTTTAAATGGAATTTGTGTTGTTACCCCCAATGCTAATGTATTCTTTTGCAAATGGTGAATGCATTTGATTATGTATGCATGTGGATTTGATATATCCACTTGAAAACAAGCTTAATACTCTTTTAAATAACTTATTTTAATTAAATAATATACTGGAATTCATTCTTGTGCATATTCCTATGATGGAATTCTTCAATAATTATCCTGGGGTGAAAAAGCAAAAAGTGAAATGTGGTATTTATTTAATTTTTTATATATATTTATGTTCCAACATAGATCAAACTTTTGCATATATGTTATTTTAATTTTGTATAATGCACATGTCAGTATTATTTGTGAAAACTTACCACAAACCATATTCCCTGGACTTAGTTTGCACACTGCAAGAAACTATTGCAAGACTATGTGGTGTGCAGTGTGACTATATTATGGTTTTGAAGACAGTATGTTAAGATTTTTGAAGTTCAGCAGAACTGGTTTTTAATCTAGGCCCTGTAATTTCCTAGCTATGTGATCCTAGGCAAGTTCTGCATAATGTTCATCAAATTTCCTCTTTGGTAAAGATGGGAGTAATAATAGCCACTATTCACAGCTATTGTGAAGGTTAAATGAGAAAGTGTATGAAAAGGCCTAGCACACAGTACACTTTCAGCAAAAGCTAGCTTCCTTCCTCCAGCATGACTTCCATTTATTGTAGTAATGGCCCACAATCTATATCTCTACTTTTATCAACACTTAACTATATAGTCTAATATATATATGTGCATATGTGTCCATAAATACAGAGGTATATATGGGTATATGTGTGCGTTCACGCCCATACATCCATCTATACCCATATAAGCAATCATGCTTATAATAAAACACATATGTGTACCATCCCAGGTATACCTTCAGCACAGGGTCAAACCTAAGGAGGTATGAAATACTCACATATACTCACTTTAATCCACAGGTCACCTTCCCTAGGGGGTCAGACAGTAAAGAATCTGCCCACAATGCAGGAGACCTGGGTTCTGTCCCTGTGTTGGGAAGATCCCCTGTAGCAGGGAATGGCTACCCATTCCAGTATTCTTGCCTGGAGAATTCCATGGATAGAAGAGCCTACCTGGCTTCAGTCCATGGTGTTGCAAAGAGTCAGGCAGAACTGAGCAACATGCACACACACACACACCCTCCCTGCTTTGCCTTGATAATAGCACCTTGGGAGCCACAGGAGCATGCTAACTCCATCTAGTGGGGGTTCCCACTTTCTGTCCCATAGTGTCTCCTTGTGCTGCTCCAGCCATTGCCCAACTCACCATTTGCAAGCTGCCTGTATCATTGTGGGCTTCCCAGGTGACGCTAGTGATAAAGAATCCGCCTGCCACTGCTGGAGACAAAGAGATTCAGGTTCGATCCCTGAATCAGGAAGATCCCCTGGAGGAGGGCATGGCAACACACTACAATAGTCTTGCCTGGAGAATCCCCTGGTCCGAGGAGCTTGGCAGTCTACAGGCTGTAGGGTCACAAAAAGTCAAACATCACTGAAGTGACTTAGCACGCTCCATCATCCTACAAAACAACTATGCTTAAAAGAGTTCCTCTGTACTTCTATTTAGGCCTGTTCCAGTTTTCTTCTTGGGTATTTCTGGACACGAGTGTGTATCATTGAAATATTCCCACCACTACGCACAGATAAGGAAGAGACTTTGGACACCTCAATCCACTGGGCCAACAGGGCTTGAATGACTGTGAGTACATGAATTGCTTCTAATTCCATGTCTTCAGGATCTAGAAGGAAAACTCTGTATCCTATATCGAAGGATTCTTACATAACTAAGTTTAGGACTACTTTGTGTTTACACAAAAATATGCCTCAGACCAACTACTTCAAAGAAATGAGCGGGTTTGGGTTTTCTTTGACTATGAAGGAAGCCAGGCTGTTTGTAGAAGTTATTACTGCTATGCATCAGTTAACCATGGAATTAAGTCCTCATTTCCTTTAGCTAGTGGATTTAATGCTAGTGGATTTAATTAATTTAAAGATTAATAATAGTGGAGAAAACCAGGTCATTAGATTGGTGTCTATATAACCAATTTGTTTTGAAAGTTCTTCAACCCACTGAAAATTTTATAGGCAGCTGGGAAACATAGTAGTGGATGAGGTGAGGAGCTCTAGTTCAAATATTGGTCATTGGGTATTTAAGCCAAAGAATTAGTAAACTCTATTAAATATGAGTCATGCCCTTATCAATGTTCTACTGAAATGGTCAGTTTAGTTATTATTTTATTTCAGTTGTCCATATAACAACAAAGCACATGCAAGTGCTTGAGTAGGGGAGGAATATCAACTTGTGGTCCCCACTTGCTCCCCTTTTGCCTCAAATTTTGGCCTAGGGCCCAAGCACATTTGAATTAGTCTGATGGAGTTTTTCACTGCTTCACATCAGTTAGACCAATGCTATTGCTGAGTACAGGTCCAAAAAAAAGAAAAATGTGGCAGAGCCTTCTTCCTAAGAGTCCCTCTGCTTCCAGGATGAAAGAAAGGGTGTTAGTAGAGAAAAGGTAAACAAGAGTGACAGAGAAAGGCAAGATAAGATTCACTGTTGGAACAGATTTGGCCTGAACTTTCTGCTACTAAGTTAATAAGTCAAATCTTATGAAAGAAGGCAATAATTCAAACAAGAGGTAAGTAGATTGTTCTACTCTCTTTGTGTACCATAAATGAGAACTGTATGAATTTACTCAACCCGACTCGCATTATGAGAACATAACTCATTTGGAAGGGTTAGGTTTGTTTTGGCAAAGGTTGAATGCCCCACTTTGCCTTCCTGTTCTTTTGTTTAAGGGGCAAATGACGCTCATTTGATGTATCTTATGAGAAAGCAGCACCTCAGTTTCTGGGCTGGAAAGATAGAGGAGGAAATGAAAAGCACCATGATTTCATTATGCTTGGAGTTACTTATCTGCAAAGAGGTTCTTCACCAACTGAATCTATTTGTCCATGTTCTGCCTCTCAGTACTGCTGCCTATGTTGTAATGTTACACTTTGTATCTAATATTTCTTGCTACTGTTTAGAAATCATTGTGCCTACATTGGTCTTCATCAATAATTTTATGTAGCATAATCCATCACCATATTGGATGCTGGGGCAGGGAGAAGGGCATTACTTTGTCTTTAACTTGGTTCTCAGACAGCTCTCTCATATTGATTTCTTGGCTTGCGTGTTCATTAGATGATGATTTGCACTTTTCCTGTATTGTGTTTATACAGATTATGTTTCAGATGCGCCTACAACATATCATCATTAACAACAAACATTTATTGAACGCGTATGGGCTGTGGATAAGGCTCCAGGCTAGGTGCTAGGGACAAGATGAATTTAATGTGATCCCTACCCTGGAGGATTTTATTATCTAGTGCACCATGTTTGTTTAAAAAAAAAAAAAGTACTTAATGGCTTATACCCAGTGAGTGCTAAAGGCAACAAATGCTCTTGGAGTTCAGAGAAGGGAGTTATTTGTGTGGGCTAGTCTGGTCAGGGAAGGCTTTATGAATGAGATGAAATTTGAGTGTCTTCATAAAGGACAAGGATATTTTTATGGGATACTTAATATAATTAATTTCTGTATACCACTGTAACAGGTTGAAAACTGAGTACTGCCTGTATCCTTATGAGATCAGACAAGATCAGGCATGTTCAGGTGGTATGGCTGTAGTAATGCCTATATCTTTAATACAGTTCCACTATTCATCATTTATGAACTTAAGATGGACAATCAACACTCACCTGTCTTTCTAAAAAAAATATTTACTTGGCTATGCTGGGTCTTATTTGCCATGTGCAGGATCCTCCATCTTTGTTGCAACGTGCAGGACATTAGTAGTGGCATGTAGGATCTAGTTCCTCAACTAGGGCTTGAACCTAGGCCCCCGACAACGGGAGCCCAGAGTCTTAGCCATTGGACCACGAGGGAAGTCTCTCACCTGCTTTCTATAATACTTTTTGCAGAGTTTCATCGTTAATAGCCTCATGTACCTCATCATATACACCAAGGAAAAGCCAGGCAGTCTGTCAACTTTCTCATTAAGATGTATCTGGGCTTTTTGCTGACTTTTAAGATTGTCTTTTACTTTACCTACGATTTGCTCTAGTTTGTGTGAGTGAGTGAAAGCTGCTTGGTCGTGTGTGACTCTCTGCGACCCCATGGATTGTAGCCCCTCAGGCTCCTCTATCTGTGGGGATTCTCCAGGCAAGAATCCTGGAGTGGGTTGCCATACCCTCCTCCAGGGGATCTTCCCAACCCAGGGATCAAACCCAGGTCTCCTGCATTGAGGGTGGATTCTTTAAACTGAGCCACCAGGAAAGCTCTTGCTCTAGTTTTTTTCCTGCTAAAAGCTCTAATGAGAAAAAAAAAAAAGGTGGAGGTGTGGATATATTTAATGACTTCTCAAAGCAAAGTGAATTTTAAGGTAATAGACTAGGAAAGAAGAAAAAAAAAGAATGACTTTCTCATAAATGTTGCTCTGCTAATCTTTAAGAAAACTTAAGTTTGACCTTGGAGAAGATATTAGTTCCCCAAGGGAAATATCCATTTATGAGCCATTGTAGGGTTTTTCCTCTATAAGAAAGAGACGTTCAGACATTTTTGAAGATTGAAAACTTTGCTTATTACTTTTGTGGGACTTACTAGTTCAGCTAGATATTTACTTCAGCTTATTGACAGAAAGCTTGGCAGGAAAACTGCCTATATCCAGCAGTACCAATATTCTAAGGACTAAGCCCTGTGACTTTCCTAATGCCAGTTATCTTTCCAGAATGTTCTCTGTGAATTATGTTATTTTTGAAAAAATCTGTCTTATGACTTATTTTGGCTATAGTGGAACAAGAGGAAAGGAAGAGAATGAAATCCATATTTTCTTCCTTTTGTTTCTTCATGTGGCGTTTACTTAGGGGACCCCTGTGGCATACACAGTGTAACATTCCCTGGACCTCTTGTGCTAAACAGGGGAGAAAGCATGGACTTTTATATACTCTAAGATAAATGGGGCAGAGAGTGGAATAGAGTTCTTTTCTATGACTGTTCTCCTTAATCTGATCAAGTGGTAATTGGATTTAAATTTTCTAATTAAATACAACTCAACCTTTTTCATTTTAGAATAGCTACTGAGGTGTAATTTGGACAGATATTCAGTGAGTGTGAAGCATAAATGTTCAATCAGGGATGTTCCCTTTCACAAGAAGCACCTCTGTGTTCCTTTCTGAAGGTGGTTGGATGTGTTCGTGGAGGGTTCACATGCCTTGTGAAGGGAGCGGGAACTGCCCTGCTTGCTGTCTTCCTCGCTGATCATGGAGTGAGGCTGGTCTGTTCTGGCTCCAGAACACACTGTACTGGTGTCTGCCCACTATGGCTAATCCCACCTGGGTTTTGTTTCATTTTTTGTTTGTTTGTTTTTGTGGATCCTGTGCTTCATTCACACCATCAAAATATATTGTTACTAATATAACCAGGGAGAAGTTACTGTACTTTTTTTTTTTTTATCCTTCTCATCTAACCTAGTATTGTAGGGCTCAGTATCTTAGTGTTCACCCCACATTAGAGTCTATGGGAACTCAGAGGACCTTTTCATGCAATGCACAAGTCAGATAGAGACAGAGTGCTCACTCTTGGGCTCCTCTAGTTGAGATTTCTCCAGCCGTCTTAGGTGTAGAGGGACAGAACAGCATCAGCCTGAGTGTTCTAGAAGACTCAGACTGTAGAATCTAATGTGTTGGGTCAATTAACTCCCTACCCTTGGTCAAGGCCCAAAAGAGTCTGGGCTTTTGATTCTGAGGGAATCTGACTATATTTTTACCTTGGGGATATCCACACAAAATCCTTCTCTCTTTGCCTGGAATGCTTTATTCTTACCTGATAGAAACTTCCCTACTGTCTCTATTATCTACAGTAAGAGTTAGGGTGAAATTTTGCTGCTGACTTTGCCAAGCTTGGTTTCTGATCCGAAGGGAAGATTTTGGAATTTAGTGAAACCTGTCTCTCTTAACCAAGGCTGATTTTGAAAACAAACAACTTTTTATCAATATGGGACTCAAAACCCAATTTTCTCTGTTTATTTGTATTCTTGTTTTAACAGTTCTAGTCATCTTCAAAGCAACTGCTGGCTCTAACCAAATAGGGGGAATGTGTGAGAATACACAAAAATATATGCTGGCCATGATATAAAGTCTGCCTAAAACCATTGAGGGAAAAGGGCAAGGCTCTGAATAGTTACTTGAGTATGATTATAGTGGATTCCCTGGTGGCTTAGATGGTAAAGAAAATGCCTGCAATGCAGGAGACCTAGTTTCCATCCCTGAGTTGGGAAGATCCCCTGAAGAAGGGAATGGCAACCCACTCTAGTATTCCTATCTGTAGAAGCCCATGGACAGAGGAGCCTGGTGGGCTATAGTCCACGGGATTGCAAAGAGTCCGACATGACTGAGCAAGTACCACTCATGGTTGTAGTGAAAATATAAAGTTGGACCACAGTGGGTTGGAACAGTGAAGAATGGCTCCTCAGAGTCAGTGAAGCTTGATTTGGATCTCAGGGATAGAAGAATTAGGTTAGGTGTGAAGAAGAGGGAATGGATTTTTAATTAGATTTAATACCTTCTGTGTTGGAGAAGACTCTTGAGAGTCCCTTGGACTGCAAAGAGATCCAACCAGTCCATCCTAAAGATCCGCTCTGGGTGTTCATTGGAAGGACTGATGTTGAAGCTAAAACTCCATTACTTTGGCCACCTAATGCGAAGAGCTGACTCATTTGAAAAGACCCTGATGCTGGGAAAGATTTAGGGCAGGAGGAGAAGGGGATGACAGAGGATGAGATGGTTGGATGGCATCACCGACTCAATGGACATGAGTTTAGGCAAACTCAGGGAATTGGTGATGGACAGGGAGGCCTGGCATGTTGCAGTTCATGGGGTCGCAAAGAGTTGGACACAACTGAGCAACTGAACTGAACTGAACTGAATACATTCTTTCCACATGCTTCCAGAGCTCTGTATTTATACCTCATATACAGTTCTTAGCAGTTTTTAAAATTAATTTTTTATTGGAGTATAGTTGATCTACAATGTTGTGTTAGTTTCTGTTGTATAGTACAGTCAGTTATACATACGTACACACACATCTATCTATCTATCTATCTATCTATATACACACACACACACAAATATGCACTCTTTTTTAAGATTCTATTCCCATGTAGGAATTACAGAATATTGAATAGAGTTCCTTGTGCTATTCTGTAGGTTCTTATTAGTTATGTTATGTGTAGTAGTGTGTATATATCAATTCCAATCTCCCAATACATCCTACTCCCACCCTAACCCTCATTGTAGTTTTGATTTTTATTTCTCTAATAGTTTGTGGGGCTTCCAATATTGAGTGTATTTTCATGTGCCTCTTGGCCATCTGTATGCCTTCTTTGGTTAAATGTCTATTTAGGTCTTCTGCTCATTTTTTGATTGGGTTGTTTAGTTTTTTGATATTGAGGTAGATGAGTTGTTTGTTTGGAGATTAATCCCTTGTTGGTTGCTTCATTTGCAAATATTTCTTTTCCCCTTCTGTGAGTTTTCTTTTAGTTTTGTTTCCTTTTCTGTGCAAAAGCTTTTAAGTTTAATTAGGTTCCATTTGTTGATTTTTGTATTTATTTTCATTACCCTCAGACATAAATCAAAAAGGTCTTGCTGCAATTTATGTCAGAGAGTGTTCTGCTTATGTTTTCCTCCAAGAGTTTTATAGTATCTGTCCTTACATTTAGGTCTTCAATTCATTTTGAGTTTATTTTTGTGTATGGTATTAGAGAATGTGCTAATTTCTGTCTTTTACACATTACTGACCAGTTTTCCTGGCTCCACTTATTGAAGAAACTATCTTTTGTCCATTGTTTATTCTTGTCTCCTTTGTCATAGATTAGGTGACCAGAGATGTGTGGATTTATCTCTGGGCTTTCTATCCTGTTCCATTGATCTATATTTCTCTTTTGTGACAGTATCGTACTGTTTTGATTACCATACCTTTGTAGTATCGTTTTAAGTCAGGGAGCCAGATTCCTCCCACTCTGTTTTCCTTTCTCAAGACTGCCTTGGCCATTCTGGGTCTTTTGTGTTTCCATACAAATTAGAAAAATTTTCACTCTAATTCTATTTTTAAAAATGCTGTTGCTAATTTGATAGAAATTGAACTGAATCTGTCAATTGCTTTAGATAGTATAGTCATTTTGACAATATTGATTCTTCCAGTCTTAGAACATGGTATATCTCTCTATCTGTTTGCATCATCTTTGATTCCTTTCATCACTTATCTTATAGTTTTTTGAGTATAGGTCTTTGGCCTCCTTGTTGTTTAGTCACTGAGTCATGCCTGACCCTTTTGTGACCCCATAGACTAGAGCCCACCAGGCTCCTCTGTCCATGAGATTTCCCAGGCAAGAATATTGGAGTGGGTTGCCGTTTTCTTGTCCAATCTGCTAGTTAGGTTTATTCCTAGATATTTTGTTCTTTCTGATGTCATGATGAGTGGGATGATTTCCTTAATTTCTCTTACTGATCTTTCAGTTTTAGTGTATTGCGTTGCCAGAGATTTCTGTATATTAATATTTTCTTTTGACTCTTTTTGGTCTCAGCTGCTGCATATGAGATCATTCACTGTGGCATGTGGGCTCCAGAGCATGTGGGGTCAATAATCACAGTGTGCATGCTTAGTTGCCCTGTGACATGTGGGATCTTAGTTCTCCCGCCAGGGGTTGAACTTGCATCCCCTGCATTGGAAGGCAGATTTTTAGCCACTGGACCACCAGGGAAGTCCCTGTACATTGATTTTGTATTCTGCAACTTTATCAAATTTATTGATGAGCTCTAGTAGTTTTCTGGTAGCATCTTTAGAATTTTCTATGTTTAGTATCATGTCATCTACTGACAGAGACAGTTTTACTTCATGTCCAACACGGGTTTCTTTTATTTCTTTTTCTTTTCTGACTGCTATGGCTAGGACTTCCAAAACTATGTTGAATAATAGTGGTGAGAGTGGATATCTTTGTCTTTTTCCTGATCTTATAAGACATGCTTTCATCTTTTCACTACTGAGAATGATGTTTGCTGTGTGTTTGTCATATATGACGTCTATCATGTTGAGGTAGGTTCCTTCTCTGCCCACTTTCTAGAGTTTTTATCATAAATGGGTGCTGAATTTTGTCAAAGCTTTTTCTGCATCTACTGAGATGATTGTATGGTTTTAATTTTTCAGTTTGTTGATATGCTATATCACATTGATTGATTTATGTATGTTGAAGAATCCTTGCATCTCTGGGATTAATCTCACTCGATCATGGTGTATGATCCTTTAATGTGTTGTTGGATTCGGTTTGCTAGTATTCTGTTAAGGACTTTTTGTGTCTATGTTCATCAGTGATATTGGCCTGTAATTTTCTTTTCTGATGATATCTTTGTCTGGTTGTGGTATCAGGGTGATGGCAGCCTTATAGAATGAACTTGGGAGTGTCCTTTCTTCTGTTAGGACAGTTTTTATTGTCTCTGGGTTACTCATGGGTATGCCTTACTAAAGCATAATAAATTACAAAAAAACTTTTTGTATTTGTATCTATATTACTTAGCCATGTGCTTGTATACATTAGGTCTTCATATACATGTTAAAAACTTAGAATTTAAATTTCCCCCCTTAGCTCTCTCTTTTAAAACTGCTGAGTCCTTTTACCTCCTGTATTAAAGAAAAACGCAACGAGAACCCAGCATGCGAGACAGCAAAAGGAACGCAGATGTATAGAGTAGACTCATGGACTCTGTGGATGAGGGTAAGGGTGGGATGATATGGGAGAATGGCATTGAAACATGTTAATTATCATATGTCTAATCAATCGCCAGCCCAGGATTGATGTTCAGGGCTGGTGCATTGAGATTTCCCGGGGGGAGGGAGGAGGGAGGAAGGAGGGAGGGGGGTTCTGGAGGGGGAGCATATGTAAACCCATGGTGATATCATGTCATTGTATGGCAAAACTAATAAAAAAAAGAAAAGAAAAGAAAAAAGCTTTTTAAAAATCTGAATAGCGATTTACCTTAAGTGAAAGTGAAAGTGAAGTCACTCAGTCGTGTCCGACTCTTTGCGACCCCATGGACTGTAGCCTACAAGGTTCCACCGTCCATGGGATTTTCCAGGCAAGAATACTGGAGTGGGTTGCCATTTCCTTCTCCAGGAGATCTTCCCGACCCAGGGACTGAAGTCAGGTCTCCCGCATTGTAGGTAGATGCTTTGCTGTCTGAGCCACCAGAGAAGTACCTTAGATATATTCTTTAATATATTACTCTTTTTTCTTTCTTTATGTCCCACCCTTCTTATCTATGGGATTTCCATATAGTGGTCACCTAAAGTTGCTATTTGGTTTTTGTGTGGTAAAATATGCAAAATATGAAATTTACCATTTTGACCATGTTCTCCCCCCCTCCAATATTCAGCCAATATTTATTAAGTGCTAACTCCATGATAGGCAATGTAATGAGGGTGGGGATGAGTTCAAGCCACAAGAGAACAATGGTGCTGGTTTCCTGACTATTGTCCGGAAATGATTGTCTCAGTCATTTTGCTTGTTTCATCCTGATTCTGTATTTCGTATTCTTTATTTAAGTCCTGAAAATTGGGTGGTATAAATTCTCAGGATTGGGTTAAGGCAGTCACTTGGTGATCAGATGGTTATAGGGCCACACAGCCCAGGAGTCAATAGCATTTTAAGACAGAAATAAGTCATGGAAGAGACCAAAGTTACCAATTCACAAGTCCAAAATAAGTCTTTGTTTGTGGTACTAATGTTGACTCAATCTTTTTGCCCTTACAACTCCACCCTCTAAGGCCAAACTGTGGACCACAGCAAGCTATGTTGATTTCTTTCTTTCTTTTCTTTTTTTTTGCTTGACCACTTTTAAGTGTACAGTTCATTGGCTTTAAGTATATTCATGTTGTTTTGCAACCATTACCACAATCCATCTCTGAACTTTTCATCATCCTAAATTAAAACTCTGTATTCACTAGATAGTAAAACCCCATTTTACATCCTTCCCCAAGCCCCTGGTAACCAGTATTCTACTTTCTGTCACTATGAATTTGACTACCCAGGGTACCTTATATAAGTGGACCCACACTGTAGTTGTCCTTTGGTGTCTCTTATTTCACTTTGCATGATGTCTTTAAGGTGTGTCAGTGTTGTAGCATGTGTTAAAATTTCCTTCCTTTTTAAGGCTGAATATTATCCCATTGCTTGCACATACCACATTTTGTGTACCCATCACCTCGTTTGTGGTGTAGATAAAATGCTCATTACCATCCAGCAGGCACTTACATGCATCTCTGGGTATTATTTGGTAACCTGATTCTTTTTATATTGTGAAATACTTGATCATTTGATGGAAGAAGGTTAAGTATGATCCTTTCTAAAAAGAAAGAATGTTACTAGAAATAGCACTTCCTCTAATGCCGCTAATAGTAGTTTTAAGGTCAGCTAGGGTAGTAGCTTAGATTTTTAAAAGAAAAGCAAAGATGTTTTTATTTTATGTCTTCAAGATTCCTTTATTCTGTAAGTCATTGAAGTGGCTAGAGACATCAAGCTGATGTTCCCCAGACCAATAATGCTGAAAGACCCTTTGCACAGAAGAGGTGCAGAAGGTCAAACTTGTGAGTGCTTCTTCTGGTGGCACCCTACAGATTCTCCTGTTACATACATTTTAAAGTCTCTGAAAAGTTTTGCTGCTTAAAGAAAACAAAAACAAAACCCAAAAAGTTCCCATGCTTCATTTACTTTATCTAGCCTTTTCCAAGTACGTCTGAACTCAAAATAATTTTTCAGTAGTTATTTTGGTAATACTTCAACATATTCTGGATTAAAACAAGTTACAATCTTTAGAAGAGCAAAAGTGAGAGCACCTGAAAAGTGGGTCCTCTCAGAACCTTGAGCTGAGTGGATCATGACACAAAGACAAATAGTTTCCCCCTATTTTTTCATAATTAAGACAAAGGCACTTAGATTCATAGTCAGCTAATTCATTTGTTACTTGTTTAAAAAAAATCATTTAGCTAAACTCAAGAATTTATTTTGTGTCCACATAAAGAACATTGAGAGAAAGATGTAGTAAACAATCAGTATTTTTTCTACACTTTTGTGGATGGGATAATGTTATTTAAATAAATTTATTTTAAAAAATAAACAAAATTTATTTAAATAAAAAGTTTCTTAAATCAAGCTTTTCTCAGTCTTTTGATCTGTGAAGCAAGAAATAAAGAACCGAGTCTTAGCCAAGCTTTGCTCAAGTGGTAGAGTCCAGTAAGAAAGGTAAGGAAGTGATAGGTTGAAGGAGATGATCAGAGTTGTGGGGGAAGTATTAAAGGAGCTCACAGGAAGAGGTGCATTTGAAAAAGAGGAAAAGAGAACTCTTTAAAGATCAGTTTTATGTTTCTGTAGACCTCAAATGCCAGTCACTAAGAATTTTATAACTTGGTAAGTTTCTCATTGTTTTTAAACTCTGTTTTTTGAACTTTTCTGATTATGCACATGTAGCTTTTAAGCAAGCAAGAGGGTTATTGAGGGATGTGGGGGCAGGTAAATATATTCAGAAACTATATTTTGAGAATGAGAGTGTCCTTGCAATAAAAAGGAGTGGGCGGCAATGTATAAGGAGAGCAGGGAGACAAACAACCAACACACAAAATCAAGAGTAAATAAACTGTGAAGCTATTAAAGGTTTAAGAGGTAGTCCCTAAGGCTGACACTTGTTTCAGGTTAAGGCTTTGAATTCAACGATAGATGTTCTATAGGAAGCTAAGTTAAAGTAGTCAGGTTTTCTGACCACTAGTCAGCATGCAGTGGTTACTTGGTGTATAAATGGTGGTCTTAGAACTCGATAACATTATCAGATGAAATAAAAAAGAATGATGTTGATCTTTACCAGGTGAAGTCATTCACAACAGAGCTAGGAAATACTCACTCACAACAGAGCTAGGAAATACTCACTACTGGTAGTAAGCATGTAGATGATTTGAAAAGTGGAAAAGGCCATAAGAACAAAATGCCACCCAGTCATATTTAAAGCCAGCCACCTAGCTGAGTGACCCTTCACTGGGTTTATCTTGCAGGAGAGTTTCTCTGAGGTAAATGCCATTTAGAAAGAAATGCCAAGTCTTTTAGGTAATCAGAGGTATCCAGATAATTATGACTCACAGACTGAATGTCAGTTCTGTCGTTGCTCAATTCTAGGTTCCTGGATTCTGTGAAGGGCACTTAGATGGTCGTTGCGCAAACCTAGGTTTCTGAATTCTGTGAAGGGCATTGTTTATCAAATAAAATATTTCAGGCAGCCATTAATTCATTGAACTGAGACAGTGGTTTTAAATTTACCTGATTTAGGCTTGACTCATTTAGGCCCATAAGTGAGTCTGTTGGTACGCCTGTCTATCTTCCTGATGTCACTGGCCTTGGGCCTTGGGACAGGCCATGAAGCTATTTGGGATACAAGCACTATGGCATTTGCTGAAGATACATGGAAGCCTTCACTGGACCTCTTTGAATTTTCAGGCTTAGAAACTAATCTCGAACCATTTAAACAAAAAGGAGAATGTTGGGATCTGTATAAGTTTTCTAGGGCTGCCATAACAAAGTACCACAGACGAGGCGATTTAACAGATATTTATTTTCTCACAGTTCTGAAGGTTAGAAGCCCAAGGTCAAGGTGTCGGCAGTTTGGTTTTTATCTGAGGCCTCTTTTCTCAGCTTGCAGATGGCTGCTTTATCTCTGTGTCCTCATGTGGTCTTTTCTCTGTACTTGTGAGTCCCTGGTGTCTCAGTACATCCAAATTTCTTGTTCTTATAAAGACATCAGTCATACTGGATTAGGGCCCTCCATAGCACCTTTAGTTTAACTTAATTTCCTCTTTAAAAGCTCTGTTATCAAACATAGTCACTTTCTGAGGTACTGGGAGTTAGAGATTCAACATTTGTATTTGGGAGGGGGCACAGTTCAGCCTCAAAATATGGTCATTGCTCAAATCTTCTGACTGGCAGGACCAGAGCTTAGCTGGGAAAATAAGAGATCAAACGTGGTCAAGATTCTGTTCCTCGAAATGCCTTTCTCTCTAGTTGGTTTCACCATTCTAGAAGTGCTCCTCCACAGGAGGGAACCATGGCCTCCAGCCTTGCTGACCCCTCATCTTTAGTGCATTATTAGGGAGGAAAGGAAATGCCTCTTCCCAGCTTGAGCTTGAAATATCCTGGAGAAAGCCATTGGTTGATCTACCTTGCATCAGGTGGTTTTCCATGAACCCGTGTGGCCACAGCTGTGAGAACTTTGGTTCAAATTCAGCCAGAGCCCATGGCCAGATCAGTCACTGCAGCCAGGGAGACAGGATTTTACCAAGATAGTAGCCCTCATCTGGAACATAATTCAGGAGGAGGAGGCATCCTCCCAAAGAATCTTATCACAGGGGAAGTGAGATCCACACAGGCACTCCAGGGTATCTTTGAGGGAGTCAAACACATTTCAATACAATGTCAGAAAGGACTCTGAATAGTGATCTAAGGTGACTCTAATATGGAAAAATGCAAAGCATTTGGTAGGAGCACCCAACAGGGTTTTGAGAAATCAGTAAAGACAGTGACCTTAAAGAAAATTCCCAGGAAGAGAAGGTTCACCAAGTGGAGTGAGGCATAGAGAAGGAAGGCAAAGTTTTGTGTTTGAAGTTTAGGGAGCCTGTAGGTATTTCAGCATGGTGGTGTGAAATGTAAAAGTTGAGACTAGAGAGTCCATGTCTTAAGAATAGGCAGTTTAAAAGGCCCACAGTGGATCCAGAGTGATTCTGTGTCTTACTGCTGTCCCAGTGAAACAGCAAAGCTTAGAACTTCCATTAAGATAAAGGTATGAAGAAGAAAAGGGAGAAGGCAGAATAATTTAACATTCCCCATCAAGAGATGCTAGTCTGGGCTGTGACTCTGGACTAGGAACATCCCCTCTTTGGTTCTCAGTTTACTGATTCATTTCAGATGAAAGGATTATTCTTGTATGAATTGTTAAAACCCTGCCAGGTCAGTTGGTTGCTACTTACCTTTCTGTCTAACAAATGTATATTTTGAATACTGGTTGTCAGCTCCAGCTGGCCTTAGTGCTGACCTCAGTTTTGTTTTAAGAATGTAAGTGCCAGAAGCCCAGGCACATCTTCTCAGAAGAGATATGGTCTCTCTCTCTCTCCCTCTTTTTTTTCCCTCTTGGTTTGCTGTGTATCTTGCAGGATCTTAGCTCCCTAACTGGGGACCAAACCCAGATTTTCAGCAGTGAAAGCAGAGTCCTGACCACTGGATAGCCAGGAAATTCCCTTGATCTCAATTATGGAATGTGAAGATCTGTATTTGGCCTGGGTTTTGTCTATGAAAAACTGCAGACAAATAATCAAGGCTTAGTGTAAACAATAGAATATTAGTGCCAGGTTGCTGTACTTTCACAAACTAACATGTGAAAGATACAAAATTCTCATTACACTCAGAGCAAGGGCATTTGAACTGCAGTGATGAGGAAAAAGTTCACAGAATGGTGGGATTTCAACTGGGCTGTAAGGATGGTTGTGATTAACATAGACAAAGACAGGGGGTGAGGTCATCGAGAATGGGGATTGGGCATCAGCTGGAGGGAGATTGTGAGCAAGGGAGGAGTGGTGGGAAAAGGGCAATGTTTATCCCAGAGGCACTCAGGCCTGCAAAGGGCACTCCTGCCCTTCTGGAAAGCACTTCACACTATCTCTAGAATATTCTAGACTATTTTTATCCTATCGCTTGACACTATATTATCTTCTGGAGATCAACCTCCCCAGAGTTGGTCCTACACATGGGAAACAGACACTTATGGAGCTTAAATAGTGCAGATGGTCTCCCCATCTGTCTGCCCCTGAATTCCCTAATGATACTCAACTAACATCACTGAAAATCCTTTCCTCCCCTCTCAGTCCCACAGAAGGCCTCAAGGCTACGCTGTATGAGGAATACTTGAGGGCTGCCATCTCTACCATCACCCTCTCATCACTGACAACCCTGGCCACCTTGACTACAAGCCCTGTAGTGCCAAGACTTTTATAATTATCCTTCAATTTAACTCTTACAGTAACCCTATGAGGTGGGTTTTATATTATTATCTCCATTTTACCAAATGACGAAAATAACGTTTAGAGATGTTTAGTGACCTGCCTACAGTCACAAAAGTGGTAAGTGATGGAGCTGGAACTTAGACCCTGGCCTCTGACTGCAGGGAGCTCACAATCATTGTGTGTGAGTGTGTGTGTGTGTGTGTGGCGGGGGGGGGGGGATGTCAACAAAGGATAGGAGTTTGGGATGAGAAACAGCCCTTCTATGGGTGGTATTTGCCATTACATAGAATATCCAAACACTCATTAAGGGATCCCTGCTCTGTCTTCCATAATGGAGTATTTGGTTGATGACTATGCTGGGCAGACTCTGGATGTTGAAAGATTTGGGGGTAGGGTTGGGCTCTAAATAAAATACAGAATTTTGATAAATAAATGAGAAAGAAAGTATTTCAAGTATGGAATTTCCATGGAACAAGTAAGGATGTGGATGTTACAGTGGAAAGATGAAGCAAGACCATGGGTGGAGGGACACAGAAGCACTGAGGAGGAGCATGGCTTTGGAGGCAGGTAGAGTTGGGTTCCAAGTCCATGAGCAAGTCACAAGTTCTCTGAACCTTAGTTTCATCATCTGTAAAGTGATGCCATGAGAAGGGTAACAGTGAAGACTGTTCTTTTTAAAACATGTTTAATTGTGCACTGTATTTTTGTTTTTCCTTCTGGCTTACTTCACTATGGATAATAGGCTCCAGTTCCGTCCACCTGAGTAGAACTGATTCAAATGAATTTTTTTTTTAATGCTGAGTAAGATTCCATTGTGTATATGTACCACAGCTTTCTTATCCATTCGTCAGTTCATGGGCATCTAGGTTGCTTCCATGTCCTGGCTATTGTAAACAATGTGGCGATGAACATTGGGGTACATATGTCTCTTTCAATTCTGGTTTCCTTGGTGTGTATGCCCAGCAGTGGGATTGCTGGGTCATATATGGAATTTAGAAAAATGGTAACGAGAACCCTGCATGCGAGATAGCAAAAGAAACGCAGATGTATAGAACAGTCTCGTGGACTCTGTGGAAGAGGGCAAGGGTGGGATGATATGGGAGAATGGCATTTAAACATGTTAATTATCATATGTAAAATCAATCACCAGCCCAGGTTTAATGCTCGGGGCTGGTGCACTGGGATGACCCAGGGGGAGGGAATTGGGAGAGAGGAGGGAGGGGGGTTCTGGAGGGGGAGCATATGTATACCCATGGCGGATTCATGTCAATGTATGGCAAATAAATACACAATAAAGTAAAGAAAATTTAAAAAAATAATAATGGGGGAAAAAATACATGTTAAATTGTGCAGAGTCAGACATGACTTAGCAACTGAACAACAACAAAATTCTGCAACAGTGCCAAGCAAAGAGTAGATTTTTCAATAAATGGCATGTCTACTTTTTAATTGGTTTTATAACTGAGGAGTGAAATTCTGTCCAGCTTCCTAGGCAGCTGGAAAGTGATAATTCCTACCTAAAAGCTTCCACTTACCATCTATTAATAATTGATCCACCTCCCTCTTTTATCAATTTACCTGTGCACTTATTTCACTGGTGAACACTTACCTAACCCCTACCATATATTGGGCACTGTGGAAGCAAAAACAAATGAAAAAGGACCTGTGATGTTGATGTTTTATTTCTCAACATACTTACATGCATATGGATTGTCTCCCATCTAGGAAACAAGGAAAGAAAAAGTTTGAACCCTTGGGGAAAGCAAACACAGTCAGAAATTTGGGTCTTGGTAGAGGGACAGTCAGAAGGAAACTCAAGCTGAGGTAGGTTCTTCTTATTTCCAACAGTTTTCATGGTGTGTGTGTATGTTATCAGTCCCTTGATTAGGCTTCCATGTTATGTCTTGACGAGGAGTCCTTACATGGGAGGCAGCCACTCTCTTTCCCGCTGACCAGCGGGGACAGAGATGCCTCCTCACAGCTCCCAGAAGGTCTCTGAAGCTAAGCCAGCCCTGAGGTCCCGAGACAGACCATCAGCAGTGGTCAGAGCCGAGGCTGGGCTTTGGAGGCTGGCAGACCCCCAAGACTCTTGGGCTCTTCTGCGTTGGAGTCAAGCTCCATGGGGCAACTCTGAGGAAACAGGGCCTTTGTGAAATGCTCCTTTGATGAGAAGCATAACATAAATACAAATCACTATTAAGGCAGCTTCTGAGGAGCCACTTCAATCCATTTGGGCACCTTTGATTTTATTCTCCAGTTGCTTTCCTTCTTTAAAAAAATTTAATAAGAGCATGTTTTCATCTGGCCTCATGGGAGTAATTTATTTATTTAAAGTAATAATAAAGTTTCATATAATCCTTGGTTCCCAGAGGAGGAGGAGACTCTTTAAAGGATTTATTTTTCCCATCCTTGAAATGCAGGGAGACCAAGCAGCTGCCATGGGGAGTAGTGGTGTCCTGGAACCCACTGCTGTGGCAGTAAGCAAAGTGTCAGGGGGTCACAGGGAAGCAGGGGCATGGAAAACACTCTCATAGCTCTCTTCTTTCCTTCTCTCTGCCTCACGTCCCTCCTTCAAAGAAACCAAGGAGTAAAGTATGATGAGGCCCCAGGTCAGCAGAGGAAACCAAATAGCACCACAGCCAAGTCCAACTCAGGCTCCAGAATGGATGCCCATGAGGAGCAGGCCAGGGTAGGTGGGTCTTTTCAGAGTCATATGTGGGGCTCTGGGGGCTAGAGGAGTGGGCTCAGCTGTGGGACACAGGAAGGGTTCAGAAATCTCCATCTCCAGTGGGTACTGGGGAAGGATAATAGCATCTCTACCCAGAAAACCAGGGTTATTTGACTATCGGCCAGCCAGTATTTTAAGTATTTTATGTGCATTATCTCATTTAACATGTACATGAAGCACATAACCGTGTAATTCCCACATTATGGATGAACAAAATGAAGCAATGGCAGTTAGATAACTTGTCTAAGGTCATGCAGCTAGTCAGTGATCAACCAGGATTTGAAACTGGTTGGCTCCAGAACCCGTTTGTAACCACTATATGCACTACCTCTCAGGCTGGATTGATTAGGGAAGGCTGATGGGAGTGGTGATATCAGCTGAGATTACCTTTGATTGCAAGCAATAAAAAAATCTGAGTTATGGTGACTTAAGTAAATGGGAGTTGATTTTTCTCTCCTAATGAGAGTCTGGAGCTAGGCAGCTGCTGGTGCTCAATCACACACCATGGGCGGGGAGACTGTTCCTTTACCCTTTCTACAGGCACCTTCTATTTTCTACCTTTTTGTCCCAAGAATGCCATACACATCCAGACATCACATCTGTATTCAAGGCAGGAAGACAGAAAGAAGAAAGCTTGGTGCTAGCGCTACCTGTTTTCATCCAGCGGGGAAGAAAATGCTTTTCAGGACCAACCTCTCCCCAGTAAAAGCAGACTTCTTAGGACACATGGATGAGAAGGGAGTCACACGACCTCCCCTAGCTGGAAGGAAGGCTAAGGAAAGGAAGAATTTGTCTCTCTGCTTTCTACATGGGAGGAACTGGAATGGTTTTATATAATTGTTCCTTAGCTTAAGTGTGACCTTATCATTGGATAGTAAGAGAGACAGGGAAATGCAAGTTCAAGAGAGGAAGGTGCAGATATAAAGATGGTGAGGTTGGGCCAGGTCTGGATCCCAGTTTGTATGGAAAATTGGTGGGAGCACAGATTGGAAAGCCAGTTGGGGCTTGCATTACAGTTGAATTTAAGCATCCACTCTAAAAGCCACCTTCATCTTTTTAGGCACAAACTATTTGTTGTTTCCATGCTCCTGTCAGCCACATTCTCTTGCTTTAGCAAGACACATGTGTTAATTACTCTATTTTTTTTTCACTTTTTAATTTTTTTCTTTTTATTACTTTGCCATACAATGACATGATATCGCCATGGGTTTACATATGCTCCCCCTCCAGAACCCCCCTCCCTCCTCCCTCCCCCCCGGGAAATCTCAATGCACCAGCCCCGAGCATCAATCCTGGGCTAGTGATTGATTACACATATGATAATTAACATGTTTCAATGCCATTCTCCCATATCATCCCACCCTTGCCCTCATTCACAGAGTCCACGAGTCTGTTCTATACATCTGCATTCCTTTTGCTGTCTCGCATGCTGGGTTCTCGTTACCGTCTTTCTAAATTCCATATATATACGTTAGTATACTGTATTGTTGTTTTTCCTTCTGGCATACTTCACTCTGGATAATAGGCTCCAGTTCCGTCCACCTGAGTAGAACTGATTCAAATGAATTTTTTTTTTAATGCTGAGTAATATTCCATTGTGTATATGTACCACAGCTTTCTTATCCATTCGTCAGTTCATGGGCATCTAGGTTGCTTCCATGTCCTGGCTATTGTAAACAATGCAGCGATGAACACTGGGGTACACGTGGCTCTTTCACTCTCTGACATAAACCAAAGCGGGATCCTCCATGACCCACCTCCCAGAATATTGGAAATAAAAACACGAATAAACAAATGGGACCTAATTAAAATTAAAAGCTTCTGCACAACAAAGGAAACTATAAGCAAGGTGAAAAGACAGCCTTCAGAATGGGAGAAAATAATAGCCAATGAAGCAACGGACAAACAATTAATCTCAAAAATATACAAGCAACTCCTGCAGCTCCATTCGAGAAAAATAAACGACCCAATCAAAAAGTGGGCCAAAAAACTTAACAGACATTTCTCCAAAGAAGACATAAAAATGGCGAACAAACACATGAAAAGATGCTCAACATCACTCATTATCAGAGAAATGCAAATCAAAACCACAATGAGATATCACTTTACACCAGTCAGAATGGCTGTAATCCAAAAATCTACAAGCAATAAATGCTGGAGAGGATGTGGAGAAAAGGGAACTCTCCTACACTGTTGGTGGGAATGCAAACTAGTACAGCCACTATGGAAAACAGTGTGGAGATTCCTTAAAAAACTGCAAATAGACCTGCCATATGACCCAGCAATCCCACTCTGGGCATATACACCGAGGAAACCAGAATTGAAAGAGCCACGTGTTAATTACTTTAATTTGCTAAATTTCAGACTGGCCCCCAAGGCTTGGGGATGAATTCGCGGTAGGAAAAAAGGCTCTAGATTCCTTTATGAAGAGATCCTTTCCTGCTTCATTTAAAATAGATTGTATCCTATGTTATCCTCTAGGAGTTTTATAGTTTCTGGTCTTATGCTTAGATCTTTGATCCATTTTGAGTTTATCTTTGTGTATGGTATTAGAAAGTGTTCTAGTTTCATTCTTTTGCAAGTGGCTGTCCAGTTTTCCCAGCACCATTTGTTAAAGAGGTTGTCTTTTCTCCATTGTATATTCTTGCCCCCTTTGTCAAAGATAAGGTGTCCATAGATGCGTGGATTTATCTCTGGGCAAAACACTCTCTGCCATAACCCAAAGCGGGATACTCCATGACCCACCTCCCAGAATACTGGAAATAAAAACACGAATAAACAAAAGGGACCTAATTAAAATTAAAAGCTTCTGCCCAACAAAGGAAACTATAAGCAAGGTGAAAAGACAGCCTTCAGAATGGGAGAAAATAATAGCCAATGAAGCAACGGACAAACAATCAATCTCAAAAATATACAAGCAACTCCTGCAGCTCCATTCGAGAAAAATAAACGACCCAATCAAAAAGTGAGCCAAAGAACTCAACAGACATTTCTCCAAAGAAGACATAAAAATGGCTAACAAACACATGAAAAGATGCTCAACATCACTCATTATCAGAGAAATGCAAATCAAAACCACAATGAGATATCACTTTACACCAGTCAGAATGGCTGTAATCCAAAAATCTACAAGCAATAAATGCTGGAGAGGATGTGGAGAAAAGGGAACTCTCCTACACTGTTGGTGGGAATGTAAAGTACATGTAATAGTACAGCCACTATGGAAAACAGTGTGGAGGTTCCTTAAAAAGCTGCAAATAGTCCTGCCATATGACCCAGCAATCCCACTGCTGGGCATATACACCGAGGAAACCAGAATTGAAAGAGCCACCTGTACCCCAGTGTTCATCGCTGCATTGTTTACAATAGCCAGGACATGGAAGCAACCTAGATGCCCATCAACTGATGAATGGATAAGAAAGCTGTGGTACATATACACAATGGAATATTACTCAGCATTAAAAAAAAATTCATTTGAATCAATTCTACTCAGATGGACCGAACTGGAGCCCATTATCCAGAGTGAAGTAAGCCAGAAGCAAAATCAACAATACAGTATATTAACACATATATATGGAATTTAGAAAGACGGTAACGAGAACCCAACATGCGAGACAGCAAAAGGAACGCAGATGTATAGAATAGACTCGTGGACTCTGTGAATGAGGGCAAGGGTGGGATGATATGGGAGAATGGCATTGAAACATGTTAATTATCATGTGAAATCAATCGCCAGCCCAGGATTGATTCTCGGGGCTGGTGCATTGAGATTTCCCAGGGGGGAGGGAGGAGGGAGGGGGGAGGGAGGGGTTTCTGGAGGGGTAGCATATGTAAACCCATGGTGATATCATGGCATTGTATGATAAAAACAATAAAAGGGAGGAAAAATAAAGAAATAAATGCAGGTTCCTGGGTGCCACCTAAAAAAAATAATAATAAAATAAAATAGATTGTATCACTTAAAATAGATAGTGGAAGAATTCTTCCTGTTCTATTTCCTCTTTTTTTTTTTCAATTGGGAATGTCTCTTCTATAAAACAAGAGCAAATGGTTAGAGGGAAAAACAATAAAAGACAATGTCAATAATGTTAGGTGAGAAGATATGAGGTGATTATTTTTATTGCAACATTTTCTTTGAAGTTGGCTTGTATTTTGATAAAAGGAAAAGTGTTTAAGTCACTGAAAAAGACTAGATGGTCGAGTTACCATGCTGGTGGCTCTAGCAGAGAAATGTGATTGTCAGAACCTTGTCTAGAGGTGGTGCTGTCACCACAGGCCTGGGGGCGCCCTCCCTGGGCTGGGCCTATATGTGGACACCCTTCCTCTGCTTCCTGCCACCAGGAGAGGCTCTCTGTAGCTTTTGCGTTCGTTCACCTCTCTGAATCTGTTCTAGAGTCTTGGTGATTTAGAGCTCATGTGCAGGGCACTGCCATGAACTCAGGACGTGGGCCCTCAGTGCCACTCTGTTTTCATTTTGTTGCCACTATGTTTTATTGATGCCCGGATGCTCCAGCCTTAACCACATGCTCCCAGAGTGGGTATAGCTGCTGCTTCTGCGGCAGCTTCTTGGTTTTCAGTTTCTCTTCCTGCTTGTTGAGCTGGTGGCGGATGGCCCGTGTTTCTTGGGCTACAGATGGCAGGGGCTTGTGCTTCTTGTCCTTACAGACTTTCCTGAGGTCTCCTTTCCGAGTCTGGTTAATGACAATGAGCCCACGGGGGATGGATCTGCGAACAACTCAGATCTTAGAAAGTTTGGAAGCCAGGGCAGCTGGGACAGTGCTACCTTTGAGTCCTCCAGCTGTTCCAGCAGCTCCTTCTTGCTGCAAAGGCCTCAAGCATTCTCTTGGCCATGGCGTATAGCCTGCCTCCACAGCCTTCTCAGAGGGAAAGCCTTCAGCGTCTCTTTTGGAAGAGGGTCTCCTCCTTCTCCTCCCCTTCTCTCACCTGCAGTCCAGAGTGTCTTTCAGGAGTCCCCTGTTGCGTTCTTCCCTGCTATCAAGCTGCTTTTTGCTTTCATTGCACCCTGATGTAAAACACTTTTCTTCCCCATTTTCCGAAAGAAAGCTAACGGCGTTCAGCTCTCTGTAGGCCCAGGACATGGACAGACACTTTGCGGAGACACCCCGGACACACAGCCTGTCCCTGGCTCTCTCACCTTGTGTGCACTCCCAGGCCCTGCGCCTTCCAAGTCCAGCACTCCTGTCATGTGACTGCCGCCCCGAGTGTGTGGCCTGGTCCACCTCTCCAGTGGTTTCTGTGGCTGAGAGCAGACCCGGTGGGCCTGCTGGCCTTCTGCACCACACACTTCCCCTCACGACCATCACCATGTCTCCCAGGGCAGAAATCACAGTAACTGCTGAAATCTGGTGTCCAGAGACCCTTTCCAGTTTTTAGTAAGATTGTTTTATTTGGCATGTGCATGTTTCCTGTACGTCTGCTCTGTGCATTACTGGCCTGTAGTCTTTTCAGAAAGCAGACAAAGCATAAACTTTAATAAGTGAAGCTCAAGAAGGCATAACTTGACCCATTCATTCATTTATCGGTTTCTTCTCAAGGAAGCCCCTGTGCTGGGTTAGGGCCTGTGGTAGGTGCAGGGGATACACACAAACAGAAGCCAGTTTCTGCCTTCCAGAGGATTACAAGTCAGGACTTAATAGCTAAGGAGTCAGGTGTTGAGGAAAAAATTCAGAATTCAAGATGTAAATAATCAATACACTCTCTCTTAGAGTCAAGCTAGCAATTTTCCCCATAGGTTAGGCTTTTTAAAAAACAAATGCTCCCCCCTCCACCAACTGCACCCCCTCCAGCCTTCCAACTCTTGCTTTCTTGGTGGATGAAGTGAAGCTAAATGAGTTCTTCCATGTCACTCCACAGAGAAACTTTCTCTAGCTTTCGTCCACCGACAGATTAGAACCCTAGTGCTAGCATGGCCAGACCTTCATGATTTGTTTTGAACACACTTTGCAGCCTGTGTCCGCCAGTACAGCCTCTGGCACTGGACATGATGCCAACTCAAACTCTTTACCTTCCTTCAAGCACAGAGGTGTTCCCACACCATTGTTCATGTCACTTCCTTCACATGATGGTCTCTCTAAGAGCTTCTTCACTCAAAATTCTACTCCCCAGTTCAAGATCAAGCCTGATCCAATCTAAGACAGGAAGAGGTTGCTGGTTTCCCAGGTGGGATTCATCATTCCACTCTATGGAATGAGCGTGGATTCGCATGTTTGCTGAATAAATTTTGGCAAGTTATTTAATATTCCTATGCCTCAGTCTCCCCATCTGAAAAATGGGATAAATAATAAAACATATTTCAAGTATCATATGAATGATATTAAATGCTATGTAAGGATTATCATCAAAGTTGTCACCATTGTCATTAATATGATTGATTTGTCTCACTCTTGAAGGATTAATCCTGGATGTCCTTAGATTGTTGTGATTTCTCCCCTTGTTCCTCCTGTGTTATTTCATGAGATCTAATTTTGTTTTTTTATTGCTGATCTAAAAGATTAACACAAACTTAGTGGCTTAAACAACACAAATTTATTATCTTATAGTTCTGCATGTCAGAAGTCCAACACAGACCAAAATCAAGGTGTTGGCAGAGCTGTGTTTCTTTCTGTAGGCTCAAAGGGGGAATTTATTTTCTTGTTTTTTCCAGCTTCTGAACACAGCCATCTGTGTTCTTTGGCTTATGTATCTTTTTTCCAGCTTCAAAGCCAGTAACACTACTACCATCCCAACCATCCTCCTGTGGTCACACCTCTGACCACAGCCAGGAAAGGGGCCCCAGTTTTGAGGAGCTTGTGATTAGATTATGCTCTCCCAAGTCAGCTAATCCAGAAAGCTTCCCATCTCAGGGCCCTTAACCTAATCACAGTTGCAACACTCCTTTATCCAATGTGGCATATTCACAGGTTATACAGATTAGGATGTGGTTGTCTTTGAGAACCATTATTTGCCTTGCCATGAGAGCCTTGAGGCTAGATCTTCTCTTTTCCCCCCAGCTACTCCTTATGGGGCCTGGCATATGAAAAGCTTTTAAGAAATGTAGCTGAACTGAATCCAATCCTCACAGAGTGTCAGGGCAGGGAGACTCAAAGAGAGTTTTGAAGAGTCTGTTGTTTTCCAGAAAATGTTTTCCTATTATTATTTTTTTTACAGATTATTGGAATGAATGGTGATGTGTTAATACCTCAGGCAGGGGGAAAAAACACCTTTTCTGAGCTCAGTTTGCAATTATGTTAAATATTTAATAACAACAACAAAGCTAACTGTATTAGTGGGAGTCCCAAAGCCCAATGTCTCACAGTCCCTATGCAGCCTGTGGGAAGGAACACCATGGGGTAGAATGGCATTGCTATCCAAGCTTTACAGACCAATGTACAGAGAATTTAATCTTCCACAGTCACAGGATAACCAAATAATAAAATCTTGCCATCTTGATGATCAAGTTCAGGCTTTTTCAGATGGTAACCCTAAAATTCCTTTCTTATCTCCCAGCCAGGATACTCTCCTTTTTCTTTTCTCATCACTTAAAATATGTCCAAATTATTGTCTTCATACTGTCTTTTGTGTTTTATTTTAGAATGGCCATAAGGCAAATGATATAAGCAAAAGGTAAGAGCAGTAACAGTGCAGGCAAGTGAAGGGTTTGTTTTGAGTGGTATTAATACATACCTCAATTACACAGGGCTATAAGGTACACGTGAGGAATTGGGTCATCCGTTCAGTAAATAGCTGTTGAGCATCTGTGAGTATTGTGGGCATCCCAGTGACTATCCAGGGCATAGCCCCTACCCTTGTGGAGTGTTTATAGTGTGGAAGTGAAAGCAGTCTTTCAAATAAGCAACTACATGTGTCAAGAGTATTACCAAAGAACAAATATAACCTGCTGTGGGATGAGACAACAGACAAGGCTGGAAGCCTTTCATGTAACACCTTGAGAATTAGGCTAAAGGATTTCAACTAAGAGCCCATTGCAATAGTAAAAACACAAAATGACAAGAGCCTGAAGCAGGGTTGACTCTGGGAGCAGAAAAGGATCAACTAGGTCATGATTCTAACACATCTCAACCCATTCTTCTAATTCTTTGGCATTCCAGTGACTATTTAGAAATGGAAAAGAACTAACCAAGCTGGATTCCAGCTTTGAATATCCATTTATCAAACCAAGATACACCTGGCTGACATCATAGACAATCTCCTTGTGACCCAAGTCAAGAAACTATAAATACATTGTGGGTTGTTACTTTAAAAAATCTGCTACATATTTGGCCTAATTGATTTAGTCACCAAGGGCTTTAAAGAGCAGCCAGCCGTCTCCAGGCTGGGTGTCACTAGAGTGCTATTAAATGTGTGTCCCTTTCAGAGGCATACTCTGCAAACCACAAAGGATAATATGATTAAAATATCATCAAGCTCTATGGAACAGGCTATCAGAGATGTATCGGTTCAGGAAGAGATCTGTGAAAGGAGAGGTTATAGATTGACTTCTTACACCCCAATTTTTCTCCAAGGTAAATACTTACAAGAGATTTTTCCTATTCCAAAATGTGTTCTTTTAGGGCAAGTATTTTCTTCCTCTTGCAGTTGTCTTTGAAATTGCAAGAAATAGTGGGTTTTCTAAGTTTCTGTCTACTTTCTCACAACTTTCCAGCACGAACAGTGATCTGACAACGGAACCTGCATGGTGGAATGGCAGTGAGGGCCTGTCCCTGAAGGGCCTCACACCGACCCTGAGCGACCATCTTTCTGCCACGTCATAGAAGGGGTTCCTGTACTGCCTAGGAGACTCTACAGGTTGACTTCTCAAGATGAGCTTTCTCTTAATCTAAACCCACTGGCTGACAGAAACTTATTATTGAAATACTGTCTTGTTCACAGTGAAATGGGTCCCACAAACTAAGCTCGTGTTGTGATTCTTTGACCCCGATGAATGACCCTTTTTCTCCTGCTGTTGACAAAGGTTCAACATGGTAGTCAAAGCACCCAAGAGCATCAGGAAAACCCAAACTCAGAACTCCCAAAGTTCATGGTCTTGTTTAGGATCCCTCCTGTGTGTCATGAAAATGATGAAGAGAGAACCATCTATGTGACTCTGAAAAGAAAAAGAACCTCAGGCCGTGCTGGGGTCATATGTTTGGCATGACTCAAATTCACGACTTTCTTTGGCTCGCTGGGTTGATTTTTGTCAGTGCTTTTAGACTTATTGCCTCCTAGGTTGTTTTTATATTTCTGAGTTGTTTCTCAGGTGCTTTTCACTTTCCAATCCACTCACTACCCCCACCAAAGGTATTTGCCAGTAGTCATGGTGCCTTCCTGTAGAAAGTGAAATTATTTCTTATCTCTACATTGGCCTTTGCTTTTTTTTGGAGCAAGGGGTAATTTTAGGTGATTTTACTTATCAGAAAAGTGAGAAGTTAGCTCATTAGAAGAATGTAGGCCTAGTATTAGATGAAGAGAAGCCACCAGCGCTACTCATTTTCTGGACTGCTTGTGGTCTTCCAGGCTTTATCAGAGGTAATGTCTTCATATTAGACCTCCAGTCAGAGTCTATATTTTTTCTCCCTGTTTGAAAAAATTGGAAAAATTAAATGCTAATTACTAAATTCCTTCATCTGCCTAACATTATCAGGTTATTCAAGAAGCTCAGTGGAAATATACATGCAACTCAGGGCTGAGGTCTGGGCCACGGTCACTAAAGACTGTTGCATGAAAACATCTCCAGCTGGCTCCTGCCAGACTTTTTAGGTAGGGCGGTATCCTCTACTACGTAGGGTGTGAGCAAATTTTGGAAGATTACCATTTATCTGTGATTGTATATAATCTTAAGAGTGTTCAAATACTCTGTTTCAGTGGGTTTGCATATTGGGCATCTTTAAGTCATCTTCTAAATCTTGCTCATACAAGGCGTTCTGTGACTAAAAAGAAAAATTGGAAAACTACTGATTTTAGTTGAATTCCCTCATTTCACATTCAGGAAACTGAATCTCAGAGTGGTTAAGTGGCTTCTAAAATATACAGAATTTTGGAGGAAAAACTAAGGAAACAGCAATTATTTAAGTGGAAGATGGATATTATAAATTAGTAACACTGTCCTTATGATTCTCTTTATCCGTCATTACATTCTTTTGGCTTTCCCTCTATGTGTGCACCACAAATCAAGTATGCTCTGTCTCCAAACTTCCTTGGGGAACCAGTTTTTATTCTCTACTTGCCTAGAAGTCAACCCAGAGTTTCTAGAACTCTGGGTTCTAAGTTCTATTTCTTATAGAAAGAATCATTTATATAGCAATTCCTTGTCTTTATTATCAAGCTTTTTTTTTTTTTTGCTTTTCAAGATGCATATTTTTATCACATACCTTATTTGGTCCTCACAAATAAGTGAGATGTAGCAGGACAGTTTGTAAAGCACATTGTATGTATAGCAAAATGTACATAAAAGTGAACTTATTTTTCAACAGGAGAATTTATCTGCTATTTCACTTTATAGGTGGCACAGAAAGTCACTTTGTAACCCTTTAAATTTGCCTCTCTCCTGAGTTTTCCCTCCTAATTAGGCAAATATAAGATATGCACTCTTTCCACACCCTGTTGTATGCATAGCTGGAGAAGATCTGAGTCTGCATAGATGCCAAGACTTCCCCTGGGAGGCAAGAGAGACTGATAACTTAAATATCCCTTTTTAGATCATCTGTGGAAGCTTGGAATGGGTCAGGTGATATCTGAAGGTGAGAAAGAATTTAAAACATCTTGAACTATTATGTCTGGTCGCAACCCCAGGGCCTGGAAGTCTGGCGGAAAGTCCAGAAATGGGGCTCCTGGGCATGGGCGTGTAGCCACGAATGGCTGTAACTAAGGGTTCACGTATGAGGAGACCCACTGCAACCTGCAACAAGGTCTGAACCAGAAAAGGCATCATCTCAACTATAAAAAGAACACAAAGGGTTGTGTGGTGTGGAACCCTTTTCATCAGTAGAAATAAAGGCGATTCAGCTGGGGACCCATTAGTGGACACATCAGGCTTCCTAGTTCTCTCCTGACATTTGGAGTGAAGACTGACCCTACTGGCAGAAGCTCTCGGGTAATTCAAGAAGAAGAAGGCTCAAGAGGGAGCTACTAGTCTCCCTGCTAACCCGCACATGCAGGATCCCCATGAAGGTGTCTTGGATTACCTGTAGATGACAAATGGATAAGGGGAGGTATGGGTTCTACGTAGGGAGAGTTTTAGGAATTTGCCAGGGTCACTGGCAGCCCAGGGCTCCTTTCCCAGCAGTTTCTGGCCCTCTTGACAGCGTAGCACACTCTACTCACTCCTAATGACTCTGCCTTAACCACGCTCCCCATTTCTCATGCCTTTGAGTGGAAATGTGACCTTGGAGTGGTGGCAAATCATAAATCCTCTGAGTCTTTTTCCTGCCCATGAGTTGGCTGTTTCCCATCTAATTTTTCATACTGCTAGGGAGAGTTCTCGGAAAGCATTAGATGCATCATCTAAGGGCCCTTAAGCACAGCCCTGGAACGCTGAGTGCTCCAGTCCTGCTGGTGGGAGTCTGGAGACAGAAGGCAATTCTCCATCTCTAGCCTCTTTCTGGAGAGGCTGATAACAAGACCCAGGGCACCTTAAGGTTTCAGCAGAGTCTGAGGGGCCCGGGGAGGGCATTGTCCTGGCTCCTGCAGACCTCTGTTGTAGTTATTAGTATGCATGATAATGGCAGTTTAGTTCTTTTCCCTTGAAGATAGCTTTTAAATTTGCTCTGTTGGCCTCTTGATGAAATAGCTTCATGCATATTAATGGCTTCTTTTATTTACTGAGCAGCACCATTAAGCACTTTGAAATACCAGATTCCACCCAACGTCTCCAGGGAGACAAGCCAATATCTCTAGACTTACTGGATGAATGGGAAACTGAGGAAACAAAAAAAATCCTGAAAGTAACACAGAAAACCCCTTGACCACAGATGCTGTCTGTCTAGCAGGTGGTTATGGACTTGACTGGGTAACGTTATGCTGGGCTTCCTGCATGTCCATCCATTCTTACAGCAGGCTTTTATTGAGCACTTGCTTTGTGTACAGCACTGTATGGGGCACTGAGCAGCAAGGAAGGTGAATTATAATTATAAAGCTCAAGATGTACCTGTTTTCTAGTCAAGGAAACCTGAAGGAGAGGTTAGAGTGGAGAAAGCAGTGTCTGAAATTAAGCTGGCACCACTGCTGCAGAATTTAAGGGATTGCTACACCTAACTACACAGGCTTCTTGACCTAATAACAGCACATTCAGGAATGTGGCCATTGATTAAAAACAAGTTAGATATAGATAACCTGGGAAGTATGGCCATAATATAGCATTAAAAGGGAAGATGGCCAATGATTTCATGTTTATTAACTATGTGTGTATGTTTATGAGTTTATATGCATATATGATGCATGTAGACAAACAGATGGAGGTAAATAGATGATAAATAGAAGATCAGTAAGAGAGAAAAAGAGTGAGAGCAAGAGAGAGGAAACTAGAACTTAGGAAGAATTTATGTGCCACTAATGGCAATGTGAGGGGAGGAGTGAGAGGGCCACGTTCTTGGTTTTTTAATTTCACGTAGTATTTTAAAAGTCATGTTAGAAATGATCTTTTTCTGTGTTTCAGCATTTTAAAAATAAAATGTTCAAAAGTAAATACATAAAAGATGTAGTCCCCAACCTCAAGGACCTTACACCCCAAAAGAGCAGATAAGCAAGCATTAACTACATTATCAGAAAGAGTAAAGACACTGCAAGTACACAAGAAGTGTTTACTTGAAAAAGTGTGTATAAAATAAAAAGGCCACATGTTGAAAGAAATCTTCCCACCGGGAGTATTGACCAAGAACTTGCTTCTTTCATCACCAGCAGAGCAGCAGGTGCTAGGAATGGCCTCTTTGGGCTCTGGGGTGGTGGGAAAGCACAAGCCAGCCTGGATCCTCCCTAGGAAGGGAAGCATTGAACCGACCTTCTCAAGGTCCCTGTTCCAATCCCCCTACCACTGCCCATGTGTCCAGAAGGGGTTTGTAGGTGCTGAGGGCTGACTCAAGGAAAGATACAGGTAGCTTTGCTGATCGAAATTTTCCCTGGAACTTTGAGTTTTCCTGACGTGAGTCATGACCCCATCACAGGTAACGTAACAGAGACCGACTTTGTATGTCAGCACCTAGGAGGGGACCCTGATGGTGGCAAACTTGTCGCTCTCGCTCAGTGTGGGCCGCCTGCTCGAGTCCTTCTGTGTAGTGGCTCTTGCAGCTGTTGATGGAAACCATGCCCTTCTTGGTAAAGGTTCTGAGTACGAAACACATGTGGAGGGAAGGAGGGCACAGAGGGTGCCTCATTCTGACAAGAAAACCTAGGATGGCTTCACTAGGGAGGAAGCATTGTAATTACTGAAGGATTGGATTTTGATTAGCAGAGAAAGTAGAAAGGATTTCTGCAGGAAGGAATGGAGAAGAATCTGATATTGAAACAGAGTTAGCACTTAAATAGCGTTTATATGCATGCTGCTGCTGCTGCTGCTAAGTCGCTTCAGTCGTGTCTGTGCGACCCCAGAGACGGCAGCCCACCAGGCGCCCCCATCCCTGGGATTCTGCAGGCAAGAACACTGCAGTGGGTTGCCATTTCCTTCTCCAATGCATGAAAGTGAAAAGTGAAAGTGAAGTCGCTCAGTCGTGTCTAACTCCTAGCGAGGCCACGGACTGCAGCCTCCCAGGCTCCTCTGTCCATGGGATTTCCCAGGCAAGACTACTGGAGTGAGGTGCCATTATATGTATACTGAATGAATTAATCCAGTGAGACTGATGTTGCTATTATACCCATTTTGAAGATGAGGAAATTGAGGCACAGAAAATTTACTTTTCTAGGATCCCAGAAGGGATAAGTGATATGGTTGAGAATCAAACCAAAAGCATTTAGCTAGCTCCTGACCTCTCAGAACCTTCTTGTAAACTGACAGATACTCTTTTTGTTCAGTCATTCAGTCATGTCCAACACTTTGTGACCCCATGGACTGCAGCACACCAGGATTCCCTGTCCTTCACTATCTCTTGGAGTTTGCTCAAACTCATGTCCATTGAGTCGATGAGGAGTGGTGGGAAACACAAGAGGTAAAAAAAATAGTGCTGGCACACATATCAGCTGCTCCCTAGCATAGCTGGAATAGAGGCAGTAACTGTGGAAGGTGAGATGGGACTGCATCTTTGAATTCTAGAAAAAGGGCTAGGAACCTCCTCTGAGGGAGCAGGAAGCCACCAGACAGGTTTTTGGAGTAAAACACCTGCTCTGAGACATGATGGCTTAGAAAAAGACCTCTAGTGAGTGTAGGAGAGGGGAGGGACTGGGGAGATGGAGGAGGTCATGAGGTAGGAGATTCTGGGGGCTTGAGCTGGAGTCATCACAGTTGAGAAGACAGTGGAAGAGAGACCTTGGTGGGTGAGAAACAGCATTCCATGTGTTTCTGTTTCCTGGCCAAACCCTGGTAGGAAATGAATAGTGAAGATTGGTGTGTAGCCCAAGGACAAGTAACAATCAACCAGTAGCAGCAACATCTTCAAGCAGTCCTCTGGCCTCCTTCAGACTTCAAATAACTTAATTTTTAAAACAATCCTGCCTCAACAACCTCCTCCTTTCCTCCAACTTTGAGGCTAAAAGATGGTTCTCTTCTAAAAGCAGTATTTCAGAGCACTTCATGGCACAGCAAAGCCAAAAGCAACCAACAGAGCTCCAGCTATCCTGGTCTAGGATCTGAGGGAAGTAGCTTAGACAATTTCCTGGGGGTTTGGAAGCAGATGATGCCAAGCCCAGACCCAGTTTGCTCTGCTCCATTTGTAATGTCCTCACACTGTAAATTGCAAACATTACAGCCGGGCACTCTCTTTATGGCATACTTTCATCCTGAAATGTTCCCGTGCTACATTTTCATGTAACTTATGCACCACGAATGTTGTAAAAACTGCCGTAAAAGTCAATATAAATGCAATAATGTCACGTCAGTCAAAGGCAGCAGAGCAGCCCTTTGAGCAAACAATTGGGAAACTAGAGGGAAAACTCAATTGCTCCATGTTGCAAATTGATTAAAGATATGAATCAGAAAATTAAAGGGCTTTTGGAGTTTAGGTTATTACTAACTGCTTTACTTTATGGAGCAATTACTTTGATTCTATCTCGAGTCCAGTAAAGCGACTGCCAACATATGGTGAGATGGGGCTCTGTGTCTGTCTTCTTAATGTGAATTACTCAAGATCAGCCTAAATGAATGCACATGTGCAATCTTAGGCATATGAGTTCATTTCCTAAGCACTGTACTTAAAATTATAAAGAAATAATTAATAACTAGGGTCAAATCTCTGTTTGACTAAACCTCATTGGCTAAGAGAACCAATCATGTTTTCAAAGTGTGAGATGTTGCGGCAGTTACCTTCATGTTTAGTTTATAATTTTTAGGCTCTTTGAGAAGGGCAGGGAGCATAGAGTATTGTCAACATAGCTAATTTGCACTACCACCACATTCAGCCTGTTGAGTGCCGAGATGCTGTCCTCATCTAATTGTTTCAGTATCTGAAAGTCCATAATTAGATAGTCATTTCTTTGGAGCTTAAACCTTTCAGTACTAAGCTGCTTGTATAAGTATCATAAGATCAAATAAACTTAAGTTCAGGAAGAAAACATCTTAGCAATAATTAATATGGCCCTTTGGGCCTTGACAGCCAGGAAGCTAAGAGCTAAATTTAATATTCAGTTGTAGTAATTGCCCTGTGCTAGATTCCTGGGCTGGCGTGTAGCTAAGCACATTTAGCGGGTGCTCAGTGAAGGATGGCTGAGTGGCAGAATATGAGATAATGACTAATAGTCACTTTTATTATTGCTTACTATGAGTGAGAGTTTGCAGGTATGCTAAGTGCTTCTAAACATTGCCATAAATTAATCTTTAAAATAGTCTTCTTAGCTATTTTCATGACCATTTTACAGATGAGGAAGCAGACTCAGAGAGATTAAGTGACTCACCCCTGTTCACCTAGCTGGAATTTGAAACTAGTACTCTGTGACTTTAGAACCAGAATTCTTAGCTACTACCTAAAGGGGACAAAAATAGGGTGGTTATAGGACTTGTGGAGAAGGCAATGGCATCCCACTCCAGTACTCTTGCCTGGGAAATCCCATGGACGGAGGAGCCTGGGAGGCTGCAGTCCATGGGCTCGCTAGGAGTTGGACACGACTGAGTGACTTGCCTTTGACTTTTCACTTTCATGCATTAGAGAAGGAAATGGCAACCCACTGCAGTGTTCTTGCCTGGAGAATCCCAGGGACGGGAGAGCCTGGTGGGCTGCCGTCTATGGGGTCTCACAGAGTCGGACACAACTGAAGTGACTTAGCAGCAGCAGCAGCAGCATAGGAGTTGAAAGTTAATTTACAAACAACAGATATTAGCTATCTCCTTACAGAGAAGAAAATTTTCAAATGAGTAGATTTTTTAAAGTATTAATTAATTAATTGATTTGGCTATGCTGGGTCTTTGTTGCTTCATAGGCTTTCCTTTAGTTGCAGGCTGTGCACTCCGTTTGCATTGTACAACTTCTCTTATGGCAGAGCATGGGCTGTAGGGTGCATAGGCTTCAGTAGGGCTTCAGTAGTCATGGCACCTGGGCTTAGTTGTGGCATGTGGTATCTTCCCAGATCAGAGATCATACCCATGTGTCATGCATTGGCAGGCAGATTCTTTACCTCTGAGCTACCAGGGAAGCCCTAAAATGAGCAGACCTTGATTGTAAGCAGATTGAGAGTTTCAAGACATCTTTGGGGAAAATGAATCAGATAGAAGAAATATTACTTAGCAACAGAAGCACAGACCAAATAAGAATCAAAGGGACTGGTATAGGTAGTGCCCACCTAGCAGGGTCCAAGAGATGGGACACTGTAGCATGGGCTTTGGACATCACAGCTCTATTGGCATCTGAATCTGAAGCCATTAACTCAAAATTTCCTTATTCTGATACCATGCTGACCAAACAATCTTCTGGTTTGGTTTTGGCAGGCCAGGTTGTGTGTCTACAGACTGGCTGTAGATACAATGTGCTGATTATATCCATTGTGACTGGCACAGGAGTTACACTGTTTGGGATAAATTCATTAATAAGCAGTCTGATTTATACAATATCTCTGAGGGTAATTAAAGATTGTTCCTAAACAGGCTAGTCCTTGGGTGCTGACCAAGTTAGGTTTCTGAGTCTGCAAGGCTGACTCTGGTCTGCAAAATTTACTGCAGTTAGGAAGTCAAGCCTGGGAGCCCTTCCTCAATCCCTGGATTCACCTTTATTCAAGTTTTTACTAATCATTTTCTCTGCTTTCTTTTGTAATGACCTTGAGTCTTCTATTTGCTGTTTATTTGTTTGGCATTAGATGTGCCTTAAACATAAGCTATTTCAGATGCCTTTTTTTTTTTTATTATTGTTTTTGCCATACATTGTCATGATATCACCATGGGTTTACATATGCTTCCCCTCCGGGTCCCCCCTCCCTCCTCCCTCCCCCCCGGGAAATCTCGCTGCACCAGTCCCGAGCATCAATCCTGGGCTGGCGATTGATTAGACACATGACAATTAACATGCTTTTGATTTAAAGGCACACAACTTTGAAATAAACATGAATATACAGATGCATACATATACATATATATATAGCACACATACACACACACACACACACACACACATATAGCACACACACACACACACACATATATATAGCACACACACACACACACACACACACACACACACACACACATATATAGCACACACACACACACAAATATACATAGGTGTGTGCTATAGTTTTGACAGCCTGAGCAAACTAAAACAGGTAGTAAGAAGGGATAAAGGAACAAGTGTGTGTGCTCAGTCACTTCAGTCGTGTCCTACTCTTTGCGACCCTTATGGACTGTAGCCTGCCAGGTTCCTCTGTCCGTGGGATTCTCCAAACAAGAACACTGGAGTGGGTTTCCATGCCTTATCCAGGGGATCTTCATGACCCAGGAATCCAACGCAGGTCTCCTACGTCTTCTGCATCGCAGGCAGATTCCACATGCTGAGCCACTGGGGAAGCCCCATAATGTAACATAGTAACTAGGTAATAAGAAGCATATTAAATAATACATACTTTACATAATGGATTATTAGTATTAGTGGCTCACAATGATGTACAATTTAAAATAATTTTTCATAGGTTCATCTCATTTTGAACCTCTCACTAACATCATAAACCAGAAATAACTATTACTATAGTCCCCATTCTTCAGATGATGATCAACAGAGATAAGTGACTTGTTTAAGATCATCCAATCAGGAGGAGAAACCTCGTTCACAAAAGACTGCTTTACCTGCAATGACAGGAAAAAAAAATGCTGCAGTCCAAAAACATTTTTCAGAATATCTAACAGAGCACCAAGTGAAATGTATAGGTGTTTCCGTTCCTGACCCTACTCCCTTCCAATTTAAGTAAGTCCTATATAAAAATCTATATTCAAACACAAAGTAAATTCTAAGCCAATGTCAGCATTTTAAGCAGAATTATCACTTTTCAAAACAGATTATTTTTAAAGAAGTAAATTCCCCTAGTTCATTTAAAGCTTCACTCTTTCTTTGGAAAAAGTGATTTACACACACATTCCATAAACAAATATGGTGAAGAAAAAGAGATAACTGTGCTTGAATCAAGCAAGCACTGCTGAAGAGATACTGATAAAGAGAGTGATCATGTAGCCACCTTCAAAGGGCTATGGAGGCTTGGAGTCTATGCCCTGAACACCTCAGATTCTGGCCTCAGCTACTCATTTGTATTAAGACCTAAATGTGAGCAAGACATTTGGTTGACAAGTATTTGTGGACTTCTCTGATAAACATGCACAAGTTTGTCTAACCCTTCCTATCTACCTTCCAGAAATACGCTTCTTTCCTTCTCCCTCAACGAGTTCAAATGGAAGCTGCTGTTTTCTAACAGATCCACCCTCTGAATAAGTGGGACCAATTATAGACCCTCATTCTGCTGGTACCAGTTGGTTTTTCTGGACAGTTGTGTCTCATTTACCCAATCAAAGCCCTTCCTCTTTATTTTTAAATTTGGCCTCTAAAAGAGGAGAAACTCTCCAGTGATGTAAGGCATTGAAATGATAGGCAATCAGTTTCCCCATTATAGCAGAAGCCAGTTTATGGTGAGAGAGAATGGAGCTTACTCAGAGAGAAGTACAGGTGAGAGAGGGAGAGAAAAAGGAAGGTAGTGGCATTCTAAGCCCTGATTCCAAGTGTCTTTGAGGTGAAGAACACCATGCTCTTCCAGCAGCCAGGTGATTTAGCATGTTCCCTTTGTACCTAAACTAGTTCAGGTTGGGTTTGTCAATTGTAAACAAAAGATGTTGTGATATTGTTATTTATCACAAGAAATATAAGTTTGATTTCCATCCCCATTTCTGGTACAGAATTCCTAAAACCCTTGGAATTTCCTAAGTCTGAGAGAGATAAAGGTGTTTTAATATTAATTACAAACCCCTTTCAATTATACCATACTTTATTTTAATAAGGTAAATTTTAGAAACACTGAAAGGTGGGACTGAATGCCAGGGGAATCAACCATGTGATTAGAGAATTGAAATTTCAGTCCCATCCCCCTGACCTTCAGGGAGGGAAGAGGGTCTGGAGGTTGAATCAATCAACAGTTGTTCAGTCACTCAATCATGTCTGACTTTTTGCAACCCCATGAACTGTAACATACCAGGCTTCCCTGTCCTTCACAATCTCGTGGATTTTGGTCAAACTCATGTCCATTGAATCGGTAATGACATCGTACCTTCTCATCCTTTGTTACCCGTTCTCCTGCCTTCTATCTTTCTCAACATCTGGGTCTTTTCCAATGAGTTGGCTCTTCACATCAGGTGGTCAAGGTATTAGAACTTCGGCTTCAGCATGTGTCCTTTCAATGAATATTCAGTGTTGATTTCCTTTAGGATCAGCTGGTTGGATCTCCTGGAAGTCTAAAGGACTCAGAAGAGTCTTCTCCAGCATCACAGTTTGAAATCATCAATTCTTTGGCATTCAGCTTTCTTTATGGTCCAACTCTCACATCTGTTCATGGCTACTGGAAAAACCATAGCTTTGACTATTCACAATTTTGTTGACAAGGTGATGTCTCTGCTTTTTAATATGCTGCCTAGGTTGGTCATAACTTTTCTGCCAAGGAGCAAGCATCTTTTAATTTCATGGCTGCAATCACTGTCCACAGTGATTTTTGGAACCAAGAAAATAAAGTCTATCACTGTTTCCATTTTTTCTCCCTTCTATTTGCCATGAGGTGATGGGACTGGATGCCATGATCTTCATTTTTTGAAAGATGAGTTTTCTGAAAGTTGAGCTCCTGCGTTTTCACTCTCTTTCACCTTCATCAAGAGGCTCTTTAGTTCCTTTTCACTTTCTGCCATTAGGGTGGTATCGTCTGCATATCTGAAGTTATTGATTTCTCCTGGCAATCTTGATTCCAGCTGAGTTTTACCAGTCTGGCATTTCGTCTGATGTGCTCTGCATATAAGTTAAATAAGCAAGGTGACAACCCTGATGTACTCCTTTCCCAATTTTGAACCAATCCATTGTTCCACGTCCAGATCTAACTGGCCAATAGCCAATAGCCAATGATTTAATGAATTATGCCATTGAAATGAAGTTTCCATAAAACTCAAAGGACATAGTTCAAAGAGCTTCTGCATTGGTGGACACATGGAGGTGCTGGGGAACAATGTGCTTAGAAAGCATGGAAGCTCTGTGTCCTCCCCCTACACTTCATCCCGGGTATCTCTTCGGTCTGGCTGTTTCTGAGTCATATCCTTTTATAATAAACTGATAATCTAGTAATAAAACATTTCTCTGAGATCTGTGAGCTAGCTACTCTAGCAAGTTAATCAAACCTGAGGAAGGATTTGGAGGACCTCCAATCTACAGCTGATCAGTTAGAAGCACAGGTGACTCCCTGGATTAGAAATCGTTGTCTTGGGTGACAGTGTTGTAGGACTGAGCGCTTAGCTGTGGGATCTGATGCCGTCTCCTGTTAGATGGTGTCAGAATGAGTCAGTTGTTGCGTGGTGCTGGAAATAAAACACACAGAAGAGACGCCCTTCTGTCAAAGAGATTGGGAGAGAGAGGAACATTCATCAAATACTGTCTTAAGAAGATGTTAACAGCCTGTCTGATTTTGTGCAGAGAGTGCTTAGCTGGCAGGGGTCACTGCATAGAAATGCAAGGGGAGGTCAAGGAAAAACTCGGCCTTAGAGAAGAAAGCTCTTCGAGTACAGAGAAAGATCTTAGCCATTGTCAATCCCATTTTGTCCTACCGTAGTAAATATTGGATTTAATTTTGATTTCTCCTCCTTAATACTTTATGAGGCCCATCAAAGTTACTAATTCATGCAGAAAAACCCTGATTTCCAGGATCGAGGGATCTGACCTTTATTATTCTCTTCCCAGTGAAAAACAGACTTGGCCTGTTCCCTCCAGAGATCTCAGCACTCATAAGACCCCTTTTACCACAGAACAAGGGACTAAAAAGGTTGGTTGAGCTTGTTCAAACAAAGTCTCAATTTCCCATCTAGCAACTGAAAGTTGGGGTTACGTGTTGAGGTAGACTTCAGACTCTTTTAATGGCATTCAGAGACATGGTTCCCCAACCAATTGACATTCAGGAAATGTTTATCAGTTCTGACAGCCACAAGTTCCACCCTGGCCAATTTTAGCTCCTATGACTGGAAGTGACTTGAATGTTTGAAATTCTGTAAAATACAGGCTAGTTTTGAAATGGAGCCGCAGAACTACAATGGCATTCCGGCTTAGCTGGTAGGCAATTTAGGTCAAAATCTTCTCTCTTCTGAACAAGGAAAAGCTTCCTTGAAAGGACTAGTGATAAATTTTCAATAAATCTGCTAGGTTGTGGGAAATGAAAGAAGAATTTTTTTTAATGATTTATGAACCTGAGTGAAGTGATATTTTCATTGCTGTCCACTTTCCATAATTTTTCTCTTTTAAATTCCCTTTACTGTCTTTTTAAGAAAATAGAAGAAAGGAATCAGCATCCTTTGGGGGGTTTGCCTTCAAAATAGTGAGCCTAGGACCATAAAATACATGTACCTGTATATGTATGTAAGCAACCTTCACTTGGAAACAACTGATAACTCCATTTAGATGTGTTCGCTTCAGTATCAAAAGAGGAGAGGATTTTTACATAAGTGAACTTTGAAATAATTGCTTCCTTCTTTGAGGACTTTTATAAAACTACTTTTGCATTTTTTTTAAACTGAGGGATGTAACTTTGTTTAATTAATTAGCTAATTATTTAATTGGCTCATTCATTCACTCTTTTTTAATTATCTTATGTGTGGACTTGGCTGCGTCCCATGATGTCACAACAAGGACCTTAAGGTCATAGTCAGCACCCCAGCCTCATTTCTCCTCTGCTCCACATGCACAGGCAAGGAGTGGAAGGGGGATTCCTGTTAACTATGTATGTGTGTCCACATGTGCTTAACACTTACTGTGACCCACTTTGAATTTATGCTATTCTACCTTTTAAGCACTCTTAATTTTCTCAAAAAATCCTTGAAGCAAATATTTTAACATTCATTTTAGAGAAGATATATGAGCTGAGAGAGGTTGAGTGACTTGTCTGAGCTCCAGCGAGAGGCAGAGCCGTCATGTGTGGCCTCCTGGCCTCAATGGGCTTCGTCTCCTCTTGGGCCCAATGGGAGGTTTCTCTACTTCCTTCCAGCTAAAATACCCCCGGTACCTGTTATTATTGGTTTAGAAAATGTCAAATTCATTCCATGAATCAGAGACATTGACTGAATATCAAACAGGCCAAGTAACCACGAGAAAATAAGGATCCTCACTAAGGCCAGATCCTGTTTTTGAAGTAGGAGGAAATGGAATGTAAATGCACGGGCAGAAATTCAGACAGCATGATTTACCAACAAGCTCTCATAACTCTGCTGAAGGTGTGGTCAATCTGAAGAAACAAATGACTAGAATCAACTACAGGCATTTAGGCAGGTGCTAAGGAGTACTGTGTTTTTCAGAGCATCAGGTCCAATTTGATGTTTGGGTTTTAGATGAAGAACTCCAATACCAAATACCCACACATGAGTGCCCACATAAGGGCACAGTTTAATTAGTCCTCATTTGATTTTTAATCTTGCTTTTATTCCATAGCCACTTTAAAATGTTCTATTATCACATCATATTTAGCCTAATTTTCCCTCTTGACTTTTTTCTTCCTTTCTACTCTCACATTTCTTTTTATCCTGTCTATTCTTTGCCCTAATTTTTCTATTATTCTTGTTCCATCACCCACTGGAAGTGAGGTTTTTTCCTCCAACCTTATTATTGTACCTATTTCCCTTTCTGCCTGCTTTCTAAATGTGCTTCCCATTTCCCTTGTCTCCAGAGCACTAAGTGAGATGGACAGGGTTTAGTCAGAACTGCCCATGGGAAAGCTGCTGCTTGGGACTGGGAAGTGAAAAGGGTTAGCAGAAGACTAGAGAGTGAGGTTTCACAGGCAAGCCCCAGGAAATTAACAGTAACAAGCTGTCATGTCTTTTTGAGTCGAGGTTCCTACTCTTTCCTCGATGAGCTTCTGTTTCCATCTCCAAATCCCTTTTGTCTGTCTCTCTTTGTCTCTCTGTATCTGTCATGTGCACTCACACCCTCTCCATTTGTATAGCTGTGAGCCATCTTCTGAGTCTTGTGGCAAAACCACTTCTCTTCCCTAAAATGCATATAGGCTACATGACACTCAGTTTGAATTGCAGCTCTGGACTTTTTGATGTCTTCGGGTCAGGCCCATGAATGAGGTGGGGTTAAGGAATGAGCTTTCAAAGTGTCCTGATGTTGTCAAAGCTAATGTTCATGTAGACAGAAGTTGTGTGGTCTTCCATACAGTAAAGGAGAGCAATTAAAGAAGCTGGTCATCTAGTTATCACTAAAATCAGATTATATCAAAGTATTCAACAATAACCAGAGTAGCTACCTCATGGAGCTCATGTGCTATGTATCCACCGCTGTTTTAGATGCATTGCTTACAGTGTGGAAAATATTTTAGTAATCCTGCAAGGTATGTAGAGCACCAGGTATTCACAGGGGAGGGAGATCACTATGAGTGAGCAATCCTACAAGTACTAGGCTTCTTTCCCCAAAGGAGTGTCATTGTCAATATCATAACCATCTCCTGTAATGCATTGTCAAGCTCAGTCAGTTCAGGGCACCATGAAGCCAACTGGAATTTCAGTGATGTTGGAATACCCTTGCTGCTTCCCCACCCTGGCTATAAGCATCTCTGTGTCTAAGACACCTGTACTCCCACTTGACATTCAAAGCATATCTCATCATCATTGATACACCAGAAAGGTGGATACTCCCACAAGGTTGCATAGCTTGCACCTGTTAGAGCAAGAGATACTAAAGAAATGGAACTTTCTGGAGAACATGAAGAAAAATATCGAGAAAGACAGACAGAGAGACAAAGTAAGTTGCAAAAATTATTCTGCCAGCAAAAAGACTGCCCTGATAGGATATTGTCAGGTGTTGCCTTTGCTTTGCTGGTCTCTGGTTATGTAGTGTTGGGTCAATTGCTTAAATATCTAATGACCACTTCTCTTTCTCCTCCTGCCTCTCACCTTTGCTGACTTTCCTTTTTCCCTGGTCTAAACCGTGAATGTTGGTGTTTCACATAGTTCTGTCTCTTGGTATCATCTCTCCTCACCCTTCAAATTCTTTTTTTTTTTTTTTTAATTTTTTTATTTATTATTTTTTTTAATTGTTTTTGCCATACATTGTCATGATATCACCATGGGTTTACATATGCTTCCCCTCCGGAACCCCCCTCCCTCTTCCCTCCCC
>ML662445.1:41822689-41846883 GCA_007570785.1 Antilocapra americana
AAATTAACATGCTTCAATGCCCTTCTCCCATATCATCCCACCCTTACACTCATCCACAAAGTCCACGAGTCTATTCTATACATCTGCGTTCCTTTTGCTGTCTCGTATGTTGGGTTCTCGTTACCGTTTTTCTAAATTCCATATATATGCGTTAATATACTGTATTGTTGTTTTTGCTTCTGGCTTACTTCACTCTGGATAATGGGCTCCAGTTTCGTCCACCTGAGTAGAATTCCTTCAAATGAATTTTTTTTTAATGCTGAGTAATATTCCATTGTGTATATGTACCACAGCTTTCTTATCCATTCGTCAGTTGATGGGCATCTAGGTTGCTTCCATGTCCTGGCTATTGTAAACAATGCAGCGATGAACATTGGGGTACACGTGGCTCTTTCAATTCTGGTTTCCTCGGTGTATATGCCCAGCAGTGGGATTGCTGGGTCATATGGCAGGTCTATTTGCAGCTTTTTAAGGAACCTCCACACTGTTTTCCATAGTGGTTGTACTAGTTTGCATTCCCACCAACAGTGTAAGAGGGTTCCCTTTTCTCCACATCCTCTCCAGCATTTATTGCTTGTAGACTTTTGGATGGCAGCCATTCTGACTGGTGTAAAGTGGTACCTCATTGAAGTTTTGATTTGCATTTCTCTGATAATGAGTGATGTTGAACATCTTTTCATGTGTTTGTTAGCCATTTTTATATCTTCTTTGGAGAAATGTCTGTTAAGTTCTTTGGCCCACTTTTTAATTGGGTTGTTTATTTTTCTAGAATGGAGCTGCAGGAGTTGTTTGTATATTTTTGAGATTAATTGTTTGTCTGTTGTTTCATTGGCTATTATTTTCTCCCATTCTGAAGGCTGTCTTTTCACCTTGCTTATAGTTTCCTTTGTTGTGCAAAAGCTTTTAATTTTAATTAGGTCCCATTTGTTTATTCGTGTTTTTATTTCCAATATTCTGGGAGGTGGGTCATGGAGTATCCCGCTTTGGGTTATGGCAGAGACTGTTTTGCCTATGTTATCCTCTAGGAGTTTTATAGTTTCTGGTCTTATGCTTAGATCTTTGATCCATTTTGAGTTTATCTTTGTGTATGGTGTTAGAAAGTGATCTAGTTTCATTCTTTTACAAGTGGCTGTCCAGTTTTCCCAGCACCACTTGTTAAAGAGGTTGTCTTTTCTCCAAATTCTTAAATTATATCTAGTTGATCTTACCTACTTCCTTTTACTCCTGCTTTAATAGTTCTGAGAAAAAAATCCATGTACTGGTACAGATATATCTAAATGTTGGAACAGTTACAGCATGCTCTTTTAGGAATTTTTTCCTATTTTTTAAAAGGTGGGCTGCTGGAATGGATGTGTAGGGTGTTATTTACATAAAGTACAGTTGGCATAATAATTTCTTGAAATTTGCAATGTAGTGTTTCAATATGTAAAGTACAGGATTAGGCAACACTGTGTCATAGCAAAAGACTGAAATCACCTAAATTTCCAGCAATTGTTGTTGTTCAGTCACTCAGTCATGTCCGACTCTTTGCGGCCCCATGCACTGCAGCACACCAAGCCTCCCTTCCATCACCACCTCCTGGAGCTTGGTCAAATTCATGTCCATTGAGTCCGAGATGCTTTCCAACCATCTCATCCTCTGTCATCCCCTTTTCCTCCTGCCTTCAATCTTGCCTAGCATCAGGGTCTTTTCCAGTGAGTCATCTCTTCACATCATGTGGCCAAAAGATTGAAGCTTTAGTTTCAATATCAATCCTTCCAATGACTATTCAGGGTTGATTTCCATTAGGATTGACTGGTTTGATCTCCTTGCTGTCCAAGGGACTCTGAAGACTATTCTCTGATACCATGGTTCAAAAGCATCAATTCTTTGGTGCTCAGCCTTCTTTATGGTCCAACTCTCACATCCATGTATGACTACTGGAAAAACCGTAGCTTAGACTGTATGGACCTTTTTTGGCAAAGTAATGTCTCTGCTTTTTAATGTACTGTTTAGGTTTGTTATAGCTTTCCTTCCAAGGAGCAAACTTCCTTTAATTTCATAGCTGCAGTCATCATGAAATTAAATTTGGAGGAATTTTGGAGCCCAAGAAAATAAGACTGTCACTGTTTCCATTGTTTCTCCATCTATTTGCCATGAAGTGATGGGACCAGATGCCATGATCTTAGTTTTTTGAATGTTGAGTTTTACGCCAACTTTTCCACTCTTCTCTTTCACCTTCATCAAGAGGCTCTTTAATTCCTCCTCAATTTTTGCCATGAGACTGGTGCCGTCTGCATATCTGAGGTTATTGATATTTCTCCTGGCAATCTTGATTCCAGCTTGGGCTTCATCCAGTCCGACATTTCACATGATGTAATCTGCATATAATTTAAATAAACAGGGTGACAATATACAGCCTTGACGTACTCCTTTCCAAATTTGAACTAATCCGTTGTACCATGTCTGGTTCTAACTGTTGCTTCTTGACCTGCATACAGGTTTTGTGGGAGGCAGGTATGGTAGTCTGGTATTCTCATCTCTTTAAGAATTTTCCATAGTTTGTTGTGATTCACACAGTCAAAGGCTTTCATGCAGTCAATGAAGCAGACTTTATTTTTTTGGGTTCCAAAATCACTGCAGATGGTGACTGCAGCCATGAAATTATAAAGACTCTTGCTCCTTGGAAGAAAAGTTATGACCAACCTAGACAGCATGTTAAAAAGCAGAGACATTACTTTGCCAACAAAAGTCCATCTAGTCAAAGCTATGGTTTTTCCAGTAGTCATGTATGGATGTGAGAGTTGAACTATAAAAAAGGCTGAGTGCCAAAGAATTGATGCTTTTGAACTGTGGCATTGGAGAAGACTCTTGAGAGTCCCTTGGACTGCAAGGAGATCCACCCAGTCCATCCTAAAGGAAATCAATCCTGACTATTCATTGGAAGGACTGATGCTGAAGCTGAAACTCCAATACTTTGGTCACCTGATGCAAAGTGACTCATTTGAAAAGCCCCTGATACTGGGAAAGATTGAAGGTGGAAAGAGAAGGGTATGACAGATGATGAGAGAGTTGAATGGCATCACCGACTCAATGGACATGAATTTGAGTAAGCTCTGGAATTGGTGATGGACAGGGAGGCCTGGCATGCTGAAGTGCATGGGGTCTCAAAGAGTCGGACATGACTGAGTGACTTAACTGAACCAAATGAGCAGAAATAGTAGTTTTTCTGGAATTCTGTCACTTTTTCTATGATCCAACATATGTTGGCAATTTGGTCTCTGGTTCCTCTGCCTTTTCTAAATCCAACTTGTACATTTGGAAGTTCTCAATTCAGGCGAATGATGATACTTCATACTGTGAAACAAAATAGACATTAAAACATTGTGATATTACAATACAGTGTTTTTAAGAAACATTGAGAACACTGAAATTAAGAAGATTGACCATCCCAAGTATTGCTGGGAATGTGGAACTTCCATACGCTGCTGATAGGAATGAAACATAATGCATTAATGGTTCAGTAGTTACCATACATCCACCATAGGATTTTGACGCTCCACTTGTCAAATACTCTAACAGAGTTGGAATCAGTAGGTCTACATTAAATGCCTAGTATCCACATTTTGAAAAATTTTACCATGTCCTCTGTTGTACACTCTTGATTAAGAGACATTGTACTTAACCTAAACCCTGTATCACAGCATGTTGCATATAATAATTGAATAAACACATGCAGAGAAAGAATCAAAGACCCATGACATGGTGTAGAAAACTAGGATTAGAGTCAAAACTTTGGATCAAGTTTTGTCTCTGCCTGTAACTAGGTTGTTGCAGTGGTTGTGGTTTAGTTGCTAAGTCATGTCCGACTCTGACACCATGGACTGTAGCCCACCGGACTCCTCTATCCATGGGATTTCCCAGGCAAGAATACTGGATTGGGTTGCCATTTCCTTCTCCAGGGAATCTTCCCCACCCAAGGATCAAACCCGTGTCTCCTGCATGACAGGCAAATTCTTTACCACTGAGCCACTTGGGAAGTTCATGCCTGTGACTAGCCAATGACCCAAATACAATTGCTTAACCATTTGGGGCTTCAGTTTTCTTTCTATAAACAAATGGTGAGAAAGGCAGGTAGATCAGATCTCTTAAATCTCTTCAGCTCCATCATTCTAGGGAGGAGTGTTTATGATTCAGAATATAAAAGATTACTGTGAAATCAGGTTGAGAAAGTCTCATAATTCAGTCATAGACATTAGAGATTTTTACTGTATTTAAGGAACTCAAACCACCATCCCTCTCAGAAAAGGCTAGTTTCCTTGCAGATGCATTCTGATGCACAGAATGGGTAGTGTGTTAGTTTGCTGGGGCTTCCATGACAAAGCAGAGTAGCCCAGAGGGTTTGAAGAAATTTCTGTTCTTCTGATGAAGAGCAGAAATCTATTTTCTCATGATTCTGGAAAGTGAAAGTATAGGGTATCAGCTGGGTTGGTTTCTTCTGAGTTTCTCTCCTTGGCTTATAGATGACCATTTTCTCCCTATGTCTTCACATAGTCCTCCTCTGTATGGATTTATGTCCTTATTTTCTCTTTTAAGGACACCAGTCCTATTAGATGAGGACCCACTTTAATGATCTATTTTAACCCAATTACCCCTTTAAAAACTCTGTTTCCAGGTACAGTCACATTCTAATAGGGGCTTCAACATATGACTTAGGGGAGAACACAATTTAACCTCCAACAGATGGTGAATAGAGTGTCCTTGCTAATGGAAGCCTCCACCTAACTATGATGGCAGAGTCTCTCTTGGTCTAGAACTTGAAGGAACAGAAAAACATTGGCTTATAGAATGATGATCTTTAAACATGTATCTCTTACATCCTTTGCTTTAATGCAACAAACTTCCTCTGAAGTCTCTACTACTGATAAACGCTTTCTGCACTAGAAAGCACTTGGTCCCCATTGCTACTGTTGTAGCCACATGTTCCGGGAAACAAACTCACTCAGAGGGACAATGCAGATAGTGGAGTGCAGTTGATTACACCGGTGGGCCCAAGGCAGAGTCTCCTCTTAGCCAAGGACCCCAACCAGTTTTTGTGAAAACCTTATATACCCTAAGTGTACATGCACAAACCCACCTCCCAAATTCCCTGACAATCACAGTTAACCTGTGCTTCATATGCCTTAAGCCTAGGTAGTTAACAGTGGACAATTATCAATAGGCTTGGGGTCATACCCCAATAAGCGTAATAGAATGTATGATTCTATTCAGTTACACAGATAATTAGAGTATTCTTTTAGGCGATGGAGAGCCCTAGGGCTCTTCCTTCTGGGGGCCTGGTTTTCCAGTTGGTATGTCGTTTCCATAGATACTGGTCATATAACTCAAAGTCCACAGTCTGGCCCAAGATGGAGTCCTGCTTTCAAGATCGAGCCTGTTCTGTTTCTTCCTTCACTACTAGCAATGAAAATTATACCAGTGGTGAGGTGAGCTATATTCCAAACTCTGGATTGGACAGAGTCTACCCTCTGAACAGCTATATTGGAACCACAGACTTTTATTTTATTCTTGGGGAAAAAAAACCAAGAATCAATTCTATCATAAAATAAATCTTTAGAAAATGTGAAATTCGTTTTCATCCAATATTGGGGTAGTAGAGAGATGAAGATGAGACCACAGAAGTTTGAAAGCATATAGAAACCTGAGAAATGATGTACAATGTGTTTCTTAGATTTTTCTCATTTTATTAATATTACCACTTTTTAAAAAACTGGGGTGTCACTTAGGGTTTCTAATTTTTGTTGTGCTAAATGTATGGATTAAAAATAATAAAGGACATACTAATAACAAAAAAATTTGAAGGATGTAATCTCAGACCTAAAGGAATCATAGTCATTTAAATGGAATATTTGGCTTTATTAACAAACAACAACAACAAAAAAAACAGTACAAAAATAAAACACCTCCTCACTTAAACATCTTGCCTCATTCTGATAAGAGCTTAGTCACGAATCAGCAGTCTATAGACTAGTGCTTGAAAGCCTCAGTCTTTCAGATCAATGTTATTCAAACTTGAGTATGTTCAGACTCTCCACAAACCCAATTTGAGAAACATTAAAATCAAAGTTCAAGATTATCATTTGGATTTTTTTCTTCATGCCAACATACTTACAGCAATTTTGGCATGGAACTCTTTTTACAGATAAAGAGCTCAATGGAGAGGAGTCAAAAGGAATTAGGAAATATGATTGAATGCACGTTTCCTCCCTTGGCATATTTAAATACAAAATTTGGACATTCTAGGACTTCCCTGGTAGCTCAGTTGGTAAATTGCAATGCAGGAGAGCCAGGTTTGATCCCTGGGTCAGGAAGATCCCCTAGAGAAGGAAATGGCAACCCATTCCAGTTTTTTTGCCTGGAAAATCCCATGGACAAGGAAGCCTGGCGGGCTATAGCTAATGGGGTTTCAAAAGAATCAGACAGGACTGAGTGACTAAACCACCACAGAGAGCTAAAATAAAGTTATTTAAGAAGGATGGGAATTGGGGTGGTCAGAAAGCAAACCAATGATTGATGAAATCAAAAAGCCTGAACTCCTTCACTCCACAACCTTATGCTTCAGTTTCTAATCCCTTCCTTTAACCTCAAATTCTCAGTCTTGAGCAACAGAGTCACCTGGAAGACTTGCTAAAGGGGTTGCCGGGCCACATATGCAGAGTTACTGATTTCACTGGTCAGAATGGGGCCTAATAATTAGCATTGCCGGCAGGTTCCCAGATGATGCTGATGTTGCTCACTGGAGGGCCACACTTGGAGAACCTTTGCTCCTACACCTCTAATAAGGAGGATATCCCCCGTGGCCCAGTACTGGAAGCCAGAAGAGTGCAAATGTGATGACAGAGCACAACAGAGAGAAGAAAGAATGCAGACCAAGAAATAGCTCAAGGCGGGTTCAGACAGATCCTTGGATTTGGAAAAATGAGCAGATTACTTTTATACAATACTTCTTAAAGTATTTGCTTTCTGCATTATGCTGGATGCTTTGAAAACAGACATTCATTATAACTTTAAAAATCAAATGACTGCATTAAAAAAATCTTAATTTGAAAGCACAGAACCCAGGCACTTTAAAATTTTGTGCACACACATGATTTTCCATCAGCAGCTGTTAGGAGGATAATTAAGGATTAAATTTTCATTTAATCATTTTCAGATATGAATATAGTACTTTCCCTCTCCCTCACCCACACCCCAAGTCATTTGAAAGATGAAAATGAACCTCTAGCTCCAGGTCTTATCTTTAGAGAACAAATAGATTTGCTTCAATTTTGTAAACTTGTTAAAGTGACTTTAGAAGTATTTGATTTAGTTCATATTTTCTGAATTAAATTTTCATAGTGAATAGTTTTATTTCCCCCCCCCTAAATTTTTATCAGACTTCTCATGTCCCTGAATGGGTGAGGAAATTTTATTCCATGCCTAAAAAGAAATCTGGGAAAATCGTATCTTATTTGATTCTAAGGCTCTTTGGAAATTGGTGGAAGTGGGCACTAGGGGAAAGTGAGAAAGTTTTATAGGAGAATCACAAAACTGGGACACTAGAAGGCACTGTATGTTCAGCTTGTCCCACTGTTTCATTTTACAGGTGGGAATCCCTGTGGTCAAGGTCACAGCCAGGCAGTGTATTTCCTGAGACCATAAAGCAGGTTGTCTCCTCAGAATCCTAGAGTTGTTAGCTGGGCAGACTGTCCTATCCTGCTCTTCAGGATGTTTTGACTCAACTCCTGGGATTCCCGGAGAGACACAGGAATTTGTAAAAGCTTATAAGCAGTATGAAGGCAGGCTCTGGGCGTGTGTTAGTCACTCATTGTTTCCCTAAATGGAGCCAGGGACCAAGCATGTTGTAGGCCCCACACATATTTTAATCAAATGAGCTTAAAGTTTGGAGAAAGACCCTGAGGGAAGGAGGGGAGCTGTGCAAATGAAAACCATTCAACTGTGCGATTTGGTCAGGATTTTGTTTCCATATTCTGTGAAGCACTGGACCTCAATTTTAAGGCTTTGAAAGCTTGAAGGCAGGTGACTGGATTTTGATTTTTCTCTGGGAAGGACTCATACTGCTACATCTCTCCCTTTGAGGAGATAAATACCCTGTAGGATCTATCCCAGCAATCCAAGTGAGAATGCAATCTGGGCCTGTGCTTTTTGCTGGGGCCTGGGTTTCTGTTCCACTCCTGAAGGCTGGAGTGGGCCAAGCCTTCTGCCCCAAAGAGGCCCAGGATTCTGGCAGGCTGGAGCCAGACTTGGCCAAACCAGAGGGAGGGGCTTCCTGCTGCTTCCTGGGGCAGGCCTGGAGCCGCCCACAGTTCACTTCGATTGATTCCAGCTGTGCCATGCCAGGCCGGCCAAGACTCCAGCCTTTGTAATGCTAGCTGAAGGGAAAGGAGGAATCCATAAAAGAGGCACCCTCACCTCTGCGTGTTCCCCTTGCCTCCATCTTAACCGGTTTCCTGATTCTCATTTATCACTTCTTTCCTTCTCTCTCTTTTCCCTATTTTTCTCTCTCTTCTTTTCATTTTTGCCACACCCTTTTCTCTTTTCTATTTTGCCTAAATGCTGTGCCAGCCTCTCCCGTTTTCTCTGCATCTTCTTGCCTCTTCCTTTCTATCCCCCTTCCTTCCTCCTTCTCTCTCTTGGCACCTCTCTCTCGTTTTCTCATCCATCCCTGGCTCATGTTCCCTCTAGCATCACATCAGAGTTAAAACTATAGTCTTTGCTCTTTTAAAGTAAAGAGATCTTGGTTTTGCACAGCTGCAGGCAGGACTGAGCAACACAGTACTTAGTATGGTCTTTAGTGACCAGAAAGGAAGAGTGTGCTTGTGTGTGTCTAGTAGCTTTGTCTGGGCTTTCATTGTCCAGCATTCAAGAGCAGACCTTAATTTGCTTGAGAATCACAGCCCAATAGTCAATTTGCTTTAAAAGACGCTTGATTTAAGCTTTCTGAGAGCTCTACCTCTGGCCGTGGTTTTAGAAAGTGATTGCCTGTCATCTCAAAATGTTAGAGTAAACAGCAGGCCTGCACAGCATCATATGTTTATTTTCCACAGTGGCATTTGCTAGGTCACGTGGTGGCCATTTAATTTCCACGACTGACATTCCACAGGTCTGAGATTTCGTTCCTTTGGGAGTATTTCAAATACTTGTGGTTTTAACCAAGATGAAAAAATATATATATTTAAAAGAGAAACACATATGCCACCAGCCCCCAAACTTCACTCAGTGGTGTCCCTGGCAGAGTCTCATGGGCAGCTCCTCTGCCCCTCAACTCTGAGATGCCTACAGACACAGAGAGGGTAGGAAGGCCCAGATGTCTGCTTTTCAGAGCTCTTACAAGCCTAAGCCCTTCAAATTGACTCTAGCCTTTCACACTTGGGTGTTCATTTCACTTTTGTATCTTGACACCTGGTTTGATCTCACCCATTGAAGACCTGGGAAACAGTTCTATCCAGGGTTGCCTGAACAGATGCCCATGCCTACCCCTTAAGGTCCTTGATTTTCTTGATGAAGAGGCTGATGGTAACTTCTATCTAAAATACTGGTGTTAGATTTTTGACAGAGGAGAGTGGAACAAATTCTTATTGAAGGATTTGGATTGTTGATCTCTCACTGGGTAAATAAAGGAACAGAAGCAATTAAACATGGCTGCTAAGTAGGAATGAAGTGTCAAAGGTGGGGCAAGCCCAAAAGTACATGTGGGAAAAAAGTAAGACTGCTTCACACTACCTCCAATTCAGCCATCCTTTTGAGCTATTTGAATTCCAGTGGAACCTGTCATCTTTCTGTGCTCTTCCAACTGCCTAGAGTGCTCCCTATAGCTATGTTTTGATGGGGTCAAGAATAGCTTTCTCTATCCTGCCCCTCCTTCTCTGGGATTCCCGCAGGTCTGTTGTCTCATTCCCTCTTAGCTTGTCTCTGCTAAGGAACTGATAATCTCTATTGAGTGAAGGTGTCCTAATCATTGTAACAAAGGCCAAGTTACCAATTGTGGAACTGTTACTGACAGAGAGTGGGAAGTTCAAGTCCAGTAGGAAACTTTCTACCACTTGATGACTGAAATAAGAACCTAATGATTAGCAGCTTTGACTTATCAAAACTGCTTTTCTTGACTAAGGAAAGAAAGGGGAAAAGGTTAAATCACAGATACAACATGAATTAGGGCCTTGGAATGTCACCACCAGAAGAGTCTTGAATGAAAGGTGATCAAACATCATATATACACTGCAGGGTCCCTCAAAGCCTGGGGCTGTCAATGTGTCAAACCCATGTGAAGGCTGTATATCCTTCACTTGAGCCAGTGTTGCTGTTGTCTTTGGATTACATGCTCAAATATGGAAAAATATAATTGCTTACACACTAAAGACAATAACAGAAATTAAATTTTGTCAGATCCTTACTCTCATACCTTATACACATACACATATAACTTTTGCCTTATACCTCCACCAATATTTTGGTGAAGGTCACATCTTCTGAAAAGGTGACATGTAGTCAAGGTGGGTCTGTGCAGAGACTGCAATGCTGACAGTTTTTTCAAAGAAATGAAAGGTGAACGTTAAGATCATCACAGTATCCAGACACATTGACCCAAAATTATCCTATAAAGTGGCAGCTTGATTTATGAAATTAATTGTTCCAGGGATGATAGAAGCAGAAGTTTTAGATAAATTCATACATAGTAGATTGATTTAAGTTACCTAGGGAGTTATTTCTAACTTTTGTGTTTGCCAGTGGGTGAGACACGTGTATTCTTCAACATATTCCTTGTGTCCTTTATGTCATTAGTGAGACTGAGACTGACACAAGGTTCAGTTCAGTTCAGTCACTCAGTCATTCTGACTCTCTGTGACCCCATGGACTGCAGCATGCCAGACTTCCCTGTCCAACTTGCAGAGCCTACTCAAGCTCATGTCTATTGAGTTGGTGATGCCAACCAACCATCTCATTGTTTGTTGTCCCCTTCTCCCCCTGCCTTCAGTCTTTCCCAGCATCAGTTCAGTTCAGTTGCTCAGTCACTCTTTGTGACCCCATGGACTGCAGCATGCCAGGCTTCCCTGTCCATCACCAATTCCCAGAGTTTATTCAAACTCATGTCTATTGAGTCGGTGATGACATCCAACCATGTAATCCTCTGTCGTCCCCTTCTCCTCGCTCCCTCAATCTTTCCCAGCATCAGGGTCTTTTCCTATGAGTCTGTCCTTCACATCAGGTGGCCAAAGTATTGGAGTTTCAGCTTCAACATCAGTCCTTCCAATGGATATTCAGGATTGATTTCCTTTAGGATAGACTGGTTGGATCTCCTTGCTGTTCAAGGGACCCTCAAGAGTCTTCTCCAACACCACAGTTCAAACTGTGCTCAGCTTTCTTTATAGTCCAGCTGTCACATCCATACACGAATACTGGAAAAACCATAGCTTTGACTAGACGGACCTTTGTTGGCAAAGTAATGTCTCTGCTTTTTAATAGGCTGTCTAGGTTGGTCATAACTTTTCTTCCAAGGAGCAAGTGTCTTTTAATTTAAAGCAACACAAGGTTAAAGTCCCTTTTTTAATAAAATTGCAGATCAGTTGTTGGATAGAGAGATAAGTCAATATTTCATTCAATTTTAATGTGTCAGATAAAGAGCTAATGATTTCATAAAGATATGCAAACTATTTACTTGACAACTTAAAAAATCATTCATAATGCAGTTAGTATTTTCAATTGATTTCCTTAGGAAACTGATTTCCAAGGTCTGTGTAGCCATTTATTGAGATTAAAATATTTGTAAATTGCAGATTTCCCACATTTTTTTTTACCCCCTGGAGTAAGTTCCTTAAAGTGCACTCTCAGAGGAAGTCTAAGATCATTGGCATTAGGATGAAACCAAATATGTTTTGATAACCTGGGTTGATTAAAGTTATAGGTCCTTAAGGAATTCTGTGCTTCAGTACTTTGCATTTTTTCATGTAAAATGCAACAATCACCACATACATGAACCATAGAACCCTTCTGTGAGGAATATCTTATAGGATTACTGTCCTCTAAACACACTCTGGGAAACACTACTTAATAGTAACAGTGATAAGAGCTGCAAACATAACCAGCATTTACTAGGCTATTAAAGTGTCAGTTTTCATTCCAATCCCAAAGAAGGGCAATGCCAAAGAATGTCCAAACTAATGTACACTTGCACTCCTTTTACATGCTAGCAAGGTAATGTTCAAAATCCTTCAAGCTAGTCTTCAGAAGTACATGAACCAAGAACTTCCTGACGTACAAACTGGATTTCGAAAAGGCAGAGGAACCAGAGACCAAATTGCCAACATTTGTTGGATCATAGAGAAAACAAAGGAATTCCAGGAAAACACCTACTTCAGCTTCATTGACTATGCTAATACCTTTGACTCTGTGGATTACAACAACTTGTGGAAAATTCTTAAAGAGACAGGAATACCAGACCATTTTACCTGTCTTCTGAGAAACCTGTATGCAGGTTAAAAAACATCAGTTAGAATCAGATATGGAACAATGGACTGGTTCAAACTTAGGAAAGGAGTACATCAAAGCTGTATATCATCACCCTGCTTATTTAATTTCTCTGCAGAGTACATCATGCAAAATACCAAATTGGATGCATCACAAGCTGGAATCAAGATTTCTGGGAGAAATATCACAACCTCAGATATGCAGATGATACCACTTTACTTTCTAGTCAAGTGGAACTAAAGTGAAGGGGAACTAAAGAGCCTCTTGATGAGGATGAAAGAGGAAAGTGAAAAAGCTGGTTTAAAACTCAACATTCAAAAAGCTAAGATCATGCCTTTGACTCCCATTACTTCATGGCAAATAGAAGAGGAAAAAGTGAAAGCACTGACATATTTTATTTTCTTGGGCCCCTAAATTACTGTAAACTGTGACTGCAGCTTTGAAATTAAAAGATGCTTGCTCCTTGAAAGGAAAGCTATGACCAATCTAGACAGCATATTAAAAAGCAGAGACATTACTTGGCCAACAAAGATCTGTATGGTCAAAGCTATGGTTTTTTCCAGTAGTTATGTATGGATGTGAGAGTTGGGCCATAAAGAAGGCTGAGCACAAAAAAACTGATGCTTTTCAACTGTGGTGCTGGAGAAGACTCTTGAGAGTCCCTTGGACAGAAATGAGATCCAACCAGTCAATCCTAAGGGGAAGCAACCCTGAACATTGATTGCAAGGACTGATGGTGAATCTGAAATTTCAATATTTTGGCCACCTGTTGCAAAGAGTCAGCTCATTTGAAAAGACCCTGATGCTGGAAAAGGTTGCGGACAGGAGGAGAAGTGGACATCATAGGGTATGATGGTTGCATGGCTTCACCAACTCAGTGAACAAGAGTTTGAGCACACTTCAGGAGACAGTGAAGGACTGGAAGCCTGGCATGCTACAGTCCATGGGATCTCAAAGAGTCAGAAATGACTTAGCAACTGAACAACAATAACGGCAATAAGCCAAATGCTGTTCTTTGTCCTTGACATGTATCACCCTATCATCCTCACACCATCCTATGATAAGTACAGTTATAACACCCAAGTCCTGAAGAGCATAAATAACTTATCCAGGGTCAGCAAATGTTACATTTGGGAGGTATGATTTGAACAAGGCTGATATACCCTTTAGCTTGTACTCTCCACCCTTATGTTGTGTTTCTACCTCTTTTTTCTGTGATGGGAGGTTGACAATGGTAGAAGAATACCCTGTCCAAGAGGCTGAGTCCTACTGAGCTAGGAGTTTGGATCCTGGGAGGAGCCTGTATCTCACATACTCACCCCCTGCTGCATTCTAATTGAAGAACTACCAGGATTTAGAAGTAGGAGAATATGGTCAATATTATTGCCTAACTGAAGCATTTAAACCTCTGAAATTTTAGCATCTTTGCAGAATACCCTATAACACAATTTAGAACCAGATTTTGTCTGCTTTCTCATGGATTCAGCTGTGTAAGCCTGGATGAGCTGTGCAAGTTTTGTCTTTTCAACTGAACTTTAAGTTTCTGTGGGCAAAGACCTTATTTAATACTTCTTGCCGATGTAATAGGACAAGTCATTGATCAACTGATTTGAATGGACATGCTAATAACTACCCTTTTATTCATTGCTATAAAAAATTTTTTTGAATAAGGGTACCCGTATGGCATTTTTCACTTTGTATATGCTTTAACCAGGGCCACAGAGGGAGCTGTGAGTTGCTTCTCCTCTTTCCAAAGGCAGTCAGGGGTGTAATTTGATCAGGGTCATAGCATACAGTTTGAAGGTAATAAAAATGAGACTCAATGTAGGGTCTTCATGGGCTTCCCTTGGCTGCCTGGTCTCCATATCGCCGCAGAGACTGGAGGGTCTCCTTCAGACACTGCCATTCACTTCCGAGTGTGCCTTCACAAGTGTCTATTCACATACTCATGGGTGCATCTCACACTGTGTCGCCTCCTAAGCTCCCACACTTCCTCTTCTCAAGAGAAAAGCCAATAGCTTTGGCCTGACAGAAGTCAGCAAAGAAAGGAAGGAAGGGAGGTTTGACTGACATTAGTGCTAGTGTTTTAGTCTTTTCCTCCCCTCCTAGAGGGTGAGAAAGGACTCCTACCATTCTGAAACACGTTATAGGATCAGGGAACAGTAAAGCTTCTTGGAATCATGAAGTATTTCCACTACTGAGTCATAGAGGCAAAGCAGGAGAAAGCAACATGTTGGAGAGAAATGAAAAATAGGGTCAGGAGAGAGGGGCAGCCTCAGGATAAGTCTCGAGTACAGTCACTGCTGCCTGTAAAGCTGAAAAGAGTTTTAGGACGCCCTGAATCTGTGGGACTTCATTTCATCCAAGTGGCACCAAAGGAATGATCGTAACGATAGTGACAGACCCAGGATTCCAACTTGGCTGCCTCATGTTAGGCCAGGAATAATTTAGGAGTCTGTAAGTGGAAGAAACATAAAGAGAAGGAAAGGTGAAGAGTAAAGATAAGAGTGATTCATAAATTGAAAGATGATATTTTTTCTTCTCTGAAAAAATGCATTCACGTCTCCAAGGGCACTGAAGGAGGGCTGCACTTGAGATATCGAAAATGGAAGCACCAAGAAGAATGTGGCCAAATGCTTAACAAGGAGGAGGGTAATATTTTATTTCTTTAGTAATTGCCAAGCTTTGATGCTCAGGTTGACTCTGAAGATGTATTCTCAGAAAAGGAACAAAAGAAACATAAAGAGAGAATCTGGGAAAGTGGATGGTAGGATTTTTTTTTTTTTTTTAACTTCCAGACAAGAGGAAAGAGAAGGGCAGAGTACAGTCAAATATTGAGTGTCAGGTGTGCTATTTCTGAGTTCGTCTCCTCAAATATGGTGCTGACAGAATGATTTTTGGTGGGGGGATGGGAGGAAGAGATGTCAAAAAGCTAACAATTTCCCTAGCAAACTCTGACAGAGTTCAGGAAAGCCTATTTCTAGCACAAGAGAATTTTTTTATTTTCCAAGCTTGTTTAAATATACACAGTTGACAAGTTGGCCTGAAGCAAAATTGTGAAGTAGAGAACATTGGCTTTAGGGCCTTATGAATCAATCAGTCACCAGCTATTTACCGAGTACCTCCTCTGCACACGGCACTGTGCTGAGGAAGGCTGAGGCTCCAGCTTCACAATCATCTCCACCCCTGCCCTCAAACAACCTACTGTTGGGAAGGCACCAGCCGCTGTACCCAGAGGAGTAAAATAGTTCCCTGAATAATGCCACAGAACAGCAGAAGAACAGTAATGTTGTGATCTAATACATAGCAGTTACCATGTTGCAAGACATTTTTTAAAGCTTTCCAAATATCACTCCACTTAATCCTTGCAACAACTGTATGGAGTAGATTCTGTCACTACTCTTATTTTATAGCTGAGGAAATGATGACATGTGGCATTAGAATAAGAACCAGGCAATATAAACCCAGAGCCTGTGATCTTAACCACTGCACAGGCTACCCTGTATAAAACAACATTGCGCACAGTGACAGGCAATAAATGCAGTGGGGATTCTTGAGTAAGGTGATGCTTCGTCATTGCTTTGGTCCAGGCCTTTTACTGTGGTCTTTGAGTCTACCGATAGCTCTGTGAGGAAGAGAGGGCAGGTCACTATGTTCATTTTTATGGTAGAAATGATTGAACAACTTTCTCAAGGTCATATGACCAAGAACATCAATTAGATGAAGCCAGAACTAGAACTAAGGTCTCCTTACTGCTAGTCAGAGATTCCAACTCTGGGGGAAACTGTCCCACTCTGTGGTATGGGCACATGGCCCACTCCTGACTGCTTCCTGCTTTTTACCATTGTTCTTCCCTTCCACGGCAGTGACTGAGCACATTGCTATAGGCTGAACATCAAGAAGATGGAGCAAAGGCAATACCAATGTGAGCAAAAAAAAAGAAGTGGCCAGCTTTTGAAACATCTGTGTTTGTTTTAAACTTTATATTTTGAAATAATTTTAAATTTACAGAAAAGTTGCAAAACTAGCATAGAGAATCCCATACATCCTTCATCCAGCTTCCCCAAACATTAACATCATCCATAACCATAGCACAAATACCAAAACTAAGTAATTAATATTGGTGCAATACTATTAACTATTGATTTTCTTTAGATTTCATTCTCTTTTCTACTAGTGTCCTTTTTCTGTTCCAAGATCTGATCCAGCAATCTGCATCACGTTTAGTACCTGTCACTCCTGAATCAGACTTCTCAGGTGGTGCTAGTGGTAAAGAACCTACCTGCCAATGTGGGAGATGTGGATTTGATCCCTGGGTGCAAAAGTGTCCTCTGGAGTAAGAAATGGCACCCACTCCAGTATTCTTGCCTGGAAAATCCAATGGACAGAGGAGGGCTACAGTCCATGGGGTCACAAAGAATCAGACAACTGATCACACACATGCTTCTGAATTTCCTCCAGTCAGTGACAGCTCCTCATCTTCATCTTTCATGGCCATGAAATTCTTGAAGAGTACTGGTCATTGATTTTGCAGACTATCCCTCAATCTGGAGTTGTCTTAGGTTTTTCACAATTAGATTGTGATTATGTATTTTTTAGTAAGATATTTACCAAGGAGGTGATGTGTTCTTTTCAGTACATCAGTCAGGTGTTACATGATATTGATATATCTATTTATTGGTGATAATAACTTTGATTATTAAATCAGTTGTTGTTTGATGAGTTGCCTCAACGTGAATTTCTATTTTTTCCTTTTAAATTTATAAATATTTTATGGAAGCATATTGAGGTTATAAAATCTTCTGTTTCTCCCCAAACTTCCCACCACTATTTTTAGCATTCTTGGGGAGTCTTGCTGGTAGCAATTCTAATATAGTATTTTAATGATGATTTTCTGTTTCCCTAGTTTTATATTTTTAAGTAAAATTATTCTAGAAGGAAAAGCTTTCTCCCTCCCACATTTATTAAATATCAACTCATATTAAATATTAACTACTCATAGGGTATTAATTTTATCCTGTGGTTCCAGATTTTGTTATTGGGAGTTCCTTCAGGTTGGTTTCCAGCACCATCCTGACATATCCACATTCTTTTTAAGGCATTTCCTTTCTTTTTGGCACCACAATATTTAACAGTCTCATTTCATATTTTCTCTCCTAGCTTTAAAATCAAAAACTCTTCTCCAAGGAGTCCTGACCCTTTTTATTGGAGAATGACATTTAGAAGCCAAGATCTGGGCACCAGCTGTGATCACTGCTACTGCAATGTCATTGCTCCTAACTCCTCTCAGCAGAACTTACAAATATGTGAATAGACATTAATCCATGCATATAGCCACATCTATACCAATTTCCATATCTTTCCATTTGAATCTGTATTAAAAAGCCATTAGTTCATATCCAATACCTCTGATTCTAATCCTAACCCACAGGGTTCATTCTTCTCTTTTCTCTTTCCTTATTCATGATTTCATTTTCAACAGTGAAAAAGAGCAGACTTTTTTAAAAAAAAATCAATTGTTTAGGTTTCTTCAACTTGGCTTCTGTTACTCTTTGCTATCCACAATATATTTAATTATTTGTTCTAAGCCAGAATACACATAAAGTAGTTTCGGAATTCCTAACCCATATTTTTTGATAAACAAAGTTATTAACTATATTTATATCCATCTATCTATCTAACTCTCTCTCTATGTATATCTTTTGCCTTACAAGATGGCTTTGGAGTTTTAAAAAACAGACATACACATTTTAGCTCTCAGTTGTGTTGTTCTCTGTGTGGGTCACATTTCTCCTGAAGAGTGATGTTTTAGAAACTTCACTGTAACAGTGACATCAGCAAAATAGAGAGCATCAGAAGAGGAGAGCCAAGGTGGCGAGAAATCTAAAATGAATGCATCCATGAACCAGTGAGTGAGCCATCTCCTGGCATGCATTCGTATATTCATTCAACCATCACTGGTTCATCTTTGCATCGAAAACAATTATTTGGGGCACATAAATGACCTGTGTGCAACAATTATCTGGAATTATTGAGGCTAGTTTAGAAATGGGAGTAAGGCCATAATAATTTTCTTTAAGCTTGTGAAGGTTTTTCATGTGAAATAAGAATTATACTTTTCTAACTAGCTCCACATAGCAAGCCAAGAACAATGAATAGAATTAAGAAGAAGCAAATTTTCATTAAATGCAAGGAGGAGTTCTTTAAGTTCTAATAGAATGGCCCAACAAATGAACAGAACAACTTACAGAATTATGAATCCTCATTGCTGGAAACTTTTGTTAGAGGGTTGGGAAGTTTCCCCTGGAGGAGGGCATGGCAGCCCACTCCAGTATTCTTTACTGGAGAATCCCATTGACAGAGGAGGCTGGTGGAGTACAGTCCTTAGGGTCACACAGAGTCAGACATGACTGAAGCAACGTAGCACAGAAAGTTGGACAGGAGGTCCCCTAAGGTCCATTTTTGGGAGAACAAGGTATTTTCAGGAGGGTGAGCTAGACTGCACCCAGCAACCATCATTGAAGACCTACTATGTGCCAGGGCTAGGCACTGAGATACTGCCATGGATTGGAAATATTTTGATATCAAACAATGTTAGAGTTGTGGTTTCTAAAGTACTCTGCATCTTGTGAGTCACACTATAACCATTTATTTAATATAGAGAACATTCCAGGGCAGGAATATGATTGTTATTGTTATAGGAAATATAAAGGAAAGAAACCAAAGGATGAAAGACAGGGGAGATGGGTTATGTGAAACACTGGGCCAACCAACACAAAGGAGATGGAGAACAAAGGTCCCAGGAGACATGCCATGGCTGCAGAAATAATGAAATGACTGAAAGGCAGTAAGAGGTAGAGAAATAAAACTTGAGTGCTGAAAAAAACTTTCCCAGACAAAGAACACTTCGATTGCAAAGGTGTTTCCCAGTGACTGTGATAGAAACCGGATCACTAGCAGTATTCAAGACTAGACTAAACAGAACTCTGAAGAGATAAATTGTAGGGAGCAGCTTGGTATGGACTGAAGGGTAGGCCTGTTTGGTATTCTTCCACCTCAAATCTATGACTATAAAGTTTTTCTTTCTCAGAAATATTTGTTTGTTTTTAAAAATCTTACAGCAAACATAGCCCAGTTCTCACAATGCACCACTTTACCATAAAATATCCTGCATTTGTCTCTTATTTGTCTCATGCTCATTCATCTTACTCCCCTCCCAAACTGCATAATCTCCAGGGTAGGGAGAGTATTACAAAGTTTTCTTCTGCAAATCCCACAGTAACTGGAACAGAGTTGAAGCAAATACCAAGTGTTCAATAAATATATATCAATAAACTATGGGTTTATTTAATACAAATATGTGTTTAAGCCCCATGCCAGGAGCTAGGGGATGTAAATACATCTTTTCCTCAAAGTATGAGAAAACTGGGGAAAAAAAAATCACAAGTAGTCAAACGTCCATATAAATGTTAAATAGAAATGATGAGCACTAACATAATAATAACACAAATATAAACGATATCAAAGGCAATCTCTGATATACGCTAAGCAAAAGGTATAGTATGATAGGTACAACTGCTGTGAGTTTGTTGTTTCAAAAAGAGTTGGGTTCAAAATGACAGATTTTGTCTTATCTGCAGGGAACAGAAACGCTCCCATTTATTTTCCCCTCTTTTGTTCTGTGGTCTTTCTGGGGTAGCAGCGTAATTGTGTGAAGTCTAAGCTCATGGCATATGACAGATCTGGCAGCATGTATATGCAGTTATGAGCAGTATGTACTAGCTTCATAGCCGCAAGCGGGTGGTTACAAATCCAGACTTCAGGCATCCAGTTTATCTGATTGGGTGACTATGCATAGGGAGCTGGTAACCACCATGGATCTGGCTGGCTAGAGGTTGAGATCCCTTGACAGGTGACACTAGACAGTCAACACAGCCCATGAGAGTAACTGGAAAGGCCCAGAGTTAAGCACATTAGAGCAATAGCAGTAACAGGACAAAAGTGGAGGCGCCAGTGGGTGTTCTGGGAGAAGAAGCTCTTCATTATCAGTGTGCTTCAGTTAATACTCTGTGTGTGTGTGTGTGTGTGTGTGTGTGTGTGTGTGAACAAAATGGAATAGGAGGAGGCTGAGATCGCTGGTGGTTTATTCACTAAGTCGTGTCCGACTCTTGCGACCCCATGGTCTGTAGCCCATCAGGCTCCTCTGTCCATGGAATTTTACAGGCAAGAATACTGAAGTGGGTTACCATTTCCATCTCCAGGGGACCTTCCAGACCCAGGGATTGAACCCGGGTCTCCTCAACTACAGGCAGAGTCTTTACCAACTGGGCTACCAGGGAATTCCCAATTACTAGATCACTAGTAATGGTCACTGACAGAAGGAGGGAAAGCCCGGAGGGTGAGTTCTGCTTCCAGAAAGAGACCTAAATGAGCCAAGCTTTATAGTGCCAAATCAAGATAACACTTTGAGAATGACTTGAGCCTGATTCCCAAGGCTCTGCCCTTTCATTTCCATTACTAAGGGCCCTCTATGCCCAAAAGCAGAATTGATGGGTAGAGTTTCAGATGTGCTAGGAAAGTTCTTCTTAGTTTGTGGCTGATGCCTCAGGGTCTTTCCTTTGATATAAGCCTATTTTAAAGCAGATATGCCATATAGGAGAACACAACAAGCTATAAGTTGTCTTTCATACATGAATGAAAGCATTCTTCAAAGCTGGCCAGGCACGGCCCAAAGTAGAGGGCAGTTACTGACAGATGGGACATATAGCCTAGTGGTGCCAGTGCCCACATCCCCCAGTCTTACCATACTCCTCTCCTTAGGCAAGACCCCACGTCCAGGTAAGGAAAAGCAAGCTGCATTTGCGAGGCTTAACCAAGTTATAAGGGCAGAGGGGTAAGTAGTTCTTGTCAGATCAAGCCAGCCCTTCCCCAGAGAAAATGCCTTTGTTTTAGACGTCTTAGTGGTTGGGTCAGTCCAGTTGTAGCTCTCCCTGGCAGTGATTGTATTTCTTTTTTCCTTTGAGAGGTGATTCTAGAGTCTGAAAGATCATTCTAGCCCAGATCCTAAAAAAATTAGGAAATTCATGACTTGAATAAAAATCCAATCTGATGGTTAACAGTAATTCATGAGATTGTGAAAAAGCCTGCAGCAACTGAGATGTGACTTTAATCGTATCAACAAAACATGCATTAGTAAAAGGCTACCCGAGCCAGCAAGTGAATCCTTTCTAGGGGAGCCTAGACATTAGATAAACTATACACTACAGAAACTGTCAGGAATCTTGCAATTGCAAGTGTCAGAATAATAGACTCAACTGGCTTAAATAAAAGGGTGATTTTTTGGTTCTTATAACTGAAATGTCTAAGAATTTGAAGCTCAGATGGATCAAGGAGTTCTAATAATATCAGCAGAATAGGTTTTTCTCCTTCTTTTCACTCTGTTTTGTTGTATATTGGTCTCATTTTCAGTAGTTCCAGACATTGCAGAAGTAAAATGACCATCCAGTTGTTTAAGGCTATATGCTAGTAGCTCTAAGTTCAGCTTATATCTGAAAAAGAGAGAGACTGCCTCTCTTGTAGGTGCTCGCTACCTTTTTGGGTTTACCTGGGTTGTATTCTCATCCTAGAACCAATCTCTGAGGTCAGAGCCATGGGATGCTGTGATTAGTCAGGTCTGAACAGCATTTCTCTTCCTGAACCAGAGAATAGAATCAAGATACCACCAAGTTATGGAGACTGAAATGGAAGAGCTTTGCTCAGAAGAGAGCATTTCTCAGAGGAAAAGAGATCAAGAGGGAATGAGTGGTATGCGATACAACCATCTAACATTAGAACACTCTAGACTCAGCCTTTTCTCTGAAAATGTGTGTGTGTGTGCGTGTGTGTGTGTGTGTGTGTGGTCTGGAGTGGCAAGGAGGAGGACCAGGCACAAACTGGTGAGTAAAATAATGAGGTCTCTAAAGAAATTTCTGATAGTCTATTAAAAAAAGCATTAACAAGGAGCTGGGAGGCAAGATACAGGCAAAGTAGGAGAGCAAACCAGATTCTGTTTTGTTGGCACAGATTGTCCTTTGAATGAAACCAAAACCTCTTTTCTTTTGGAAACTGAAACTTAAAATGTGACTCCTGTAAGACAATTTTCTTCTCTAGGCTTGGTGTAATTATCTGTAAAATGGAACCAAAGAGTGAAGAAGATTTAGATCATCTAAGTTTCATGATGCCACACATTTATATCCTATTTAATGTTCAATAAATTTTATTTATTTCAAATTATAATTCAAAGGCAGGACTAATGAGAATTATCTATTATAATATATAAATATAAATATAAAAATATCTTCTTTAAGAAAATGTGATTACCACTAGTTTCATATATTTTTGGATTCTCTCTTATTTAGGCTTGCCAGGAGTCCTTTGTATTGGTGTACTGGTGATAGTACAACCTAACTGACCCAACAGGGGCACCCACAACTCTGAGACGTTCAGGATAGCACTCAGGGTGACACCAAAGTGATCAAGTGCAGTTTGGCTGGATACTGTCACCCATAGTGACCTTTCCTAGGTCAATTCAGGCAAGATGTGTATTGTTCTCACTAGTGAGATTAAACATCTGGCTTAAAGAGAATATTTTAGTCTGCTACTTGGCTAAATAGCAGAACTTAAACATTTTACTAAATTGAAGTCCTTTTTTCTCTTATATTATTGGGAATCTCTGGGGTTAAGTGATGCTTTGGTTATTGTAACAGTGAAAGAGTATGTATAAATAATGAGGAAAAGAAACAAATACTTCTAAATTTTCTCTTAGATTAGGGTTTGTTAGTTTTTAACATATCTCTACTACCTTGGAAACAGCCAGGAAGTATCTTATTTGCTGAACTCCTATCGGAAAATCTTGTATTCTTTTCTTATAATAGATACATATGGGATAAGCTCAACAAGTACTGAATGCATTATTGAATAAAGGTAATGGAATAGATGGATTTGCAAAAATGTAACAGTGTAAAGATGAGTATAAAAAAAAAAGCCTATGGGAATTGGAAGAACCCCACAATGGCTTCCTCTTTAAAAGTGGGGGTGATAATACCAATATGCTAGAGCTTTTGTGAGTAATGAATGAGCTAATACATTTAAAGAAATTAAAATGGTGCATACCTATATTAGGGCTTCCCAGGTGGTGCAGTGGTAAAGAATATGCCTGCCAATGCAGGAGATGTAACAGGTGTGGGTTCGATCCTTGGGTTGGAAAGATTCCCTGAAGTCCGAAATGGCAACACACTTCAGTATTCTTGCCTGGAAACTTCCATGGACAGAGGAGCAAGGCAGGCTACAGTTCAGGGGTCACAAAGAGTTGGACACAAGTGAGCCAAAACACACAAACCTGGCTATATTAGATGACCCAAAAAAGTGGTTTCCTCTAGAGGCAGTTCTGTGACTGCCATTCTGCTTTTCAGCAGCAGGTGAAAGTAGTCTCATCAAAGATAGTGATAGACTCATTAATGCCTTTATTACTGAGTGATTACTTGTTTATTATTTGTAGATTAAAATCCCCTTCTCCACTGAGTTCATCTCTCTGTGGGGAAGACTGACAAAGTTTTTTTTTCTTTTTTTTTATTGTGTTGGTTTTGCCATACATTGACATGAATTGGCCATGGGTATACATATGCTCCCCCTCCAGAACCCCCCTTCCTCCT
>ML662445.1:41846893-41943247 GCA_007570785.1 Antilocapra americana
AGCGATGAACATTGGGGTACACGTGTCTCTTTCAATTCTGGTTTCCTTGGTGTGTATGCCTAGCAGTGGGATTGCTGGGTCATATGGCAGTTCTATTTTCAGTTTTTTAAGGACTCTCCACACTGTTCTCCATAGTGGCTGTACTGGTTTGCATTCCCACCAACAGTGTAAGAGGGTTCCCTTTTCTCCACATCCTCTCCAGCATTTATTGCTTGTAGACTTTTGGATGGCAGCCATTCTGACTGGTGTAAAGTGGTACCTCATTGTGGTTTTGATTTGCATTTCTCTGATAATGAGTGATGTTGAGCATCTTTTCATGTGTTTGTTCGCCATTTTTATGTCTTCTTTGGAGAAATGTCTGTTGAGTTCTTTGGCCCACTTTTTGATTGGGTCATTTATTTTTCTCGAATGGAGCTGCAGGAGTTGCTTGTATATTTTTGAGATTGTTTGTCCGTTTCTTCATTGGCTATTATTTTCTCCCATTCTGAAGGCTGCCTTTTCACTTTGTTTATAGTTTCCTTTGTTGTGCAGAAGCTTTTCATTTTAATTAGGTCCCATTTGTTTATTTGTGCTTTTATTTCCGATATTCTGGGAGGTGGGTCATAGAGGATCCTGCTTTGGTTTATGTCGGAGAGTGTTTTGCCTATGTTATCCTCTAGGAGTTTTATAGTTTCTGGTCTTATGATTAGATCTTTGATCCATTTTGATTTTATTTTTGTGTATGGTGTTAGAAAGTGTTCTAGGCATTTTTAAGTGATTTTTACTCCACATACCAGGAAACCGAGGCTCCAAGAGTGTAACGAACTTGCTCGGGAGCACAGGGCGGATGAAGGATGGAGGCAAGCCTTGAGTGCAGCCTCTTGACTTCAGGGGATGTTGCGACCACACCACCACTCTGCCTCCTGGAGGCTGAGCTCCCAGGGAGCTCACTAGGGAAAACCAGAACAAGGATGCTGCACCCACCCAGGGAGGTTGGGTCATAAGAGAGAGGGGGCCCCAGTGCAGACAAGGAGGTCATAGTGGAGAGCAGGGTAGCCAGGTTCTAGGGTGTGCAAGGCTTCCGAGGGGCCTGGGCAGGCTGGGAGGGCCAAGTTGGTTAAGGTTATGCTGTCAGAGGGTAGTATTTCCATCATGATGATTTAAGTCTGTCCATGGGTCTCCTGCCTTACTGGCCACGATTTAGAGGGCTTTTATACCCATCTAGGCTCCAGTTTCCCTTCCGGGTAACATTGTGCGGGTGCTAGGAGAGAAACACTCTCTATATGGTTGCTGCTGGTTGAGTTCTGCTCTCTGACCCTCAGCCCTCCTGGGAGGCATTTGTCATCGGGGTTTCCCTGCCTGGAGCACTAAGCAGGGCTGCCAGCTTCACAGACTGCAAAGAGAAATAAAGCTCTGGGAAGTGATGCTTATCCCCCCCGTGGTCTGGCTTTTGGCCCCTGCCTTTACCTCCTTAATAATCCCCAAAGAGGCAGAGGCAGTAAATGCAGTCCTTCCCTCCTCAGCTCACCACGCTGCTAGCATCCCAGCCTCGTGTGCCTTTATCTTCTATCCCCTCTTCCCCCTCCCTCTGCTTGGAGAAGAATTCCTGCTCTGCTCATCAATCTGTCACAGAGGTCTCCAGTCCCGCCCCCTCCCCCCACCCCCAGCACCTCCCTGGCTCTGTCCTGAACATCAGTCTGCGTCTGTCAAAACACTGACAGCGCTTCTCCCTGCTCGGAGAGCATCGGATCCCATCTGTACCCCAAACAGTCTTCCAGGTTTATTTTGCCTATCACTTCCGAACACTCGCTATTTAAATTCCAAATCATTTTTCTGGGGTTAACAGTGCCCCTGCTATTCTTGGAGTTTACTCACTACTTCTCCAACTCAGTCACCTTATTTATATGCTGCTAGAATCATATATATACACACTTGCATGCACACAAATGTGCATCTGTACACACACGCAGGTGCAAATGCAGACATATGACGAATATCTTCCCCACACCATGACTGCCATACGCAGCAGGTTGGGTTATCACCAGTCTGTATGTTTCATCAACAAAATGTCTGAGGTCATCATGCTTTCAAAGGCCATTCAAATTATTGGGAGGGGGGGAATATGGACTACTTTAGATATTTTTTGTTTGTTTCTTCAGGCCTTTTCCAATCAAAATTTAATTATGTGACTCTGTCAGTTGAAATATGTCGAGAATGCTTGTCATCATTCTCTCTTGCCTCTCTTAGATGCTAGGGGGAATTTAGAAGTATTTCTTGGTAAATAAAACACGCACATCATTTCTCTGCTTATTAGGAGAACCAAGATCACTTGACAGCAGGGAGGGTGAAGTAATCCTGCCTCTTTCAGGCGCAGGGCTCCCTCGCCTAATCTGACACCTCTTCTGTCAATGTTCAACACTTCTAGGGCCGATGATACTGACATGCAACTGAGAGTGTAAAATAGAGAAGGGCTGAGCAGTCTTGGCTCTAGCATCCAAAGTAAGCTTTGCTTACCAGAGCTCCAGTGAGGGCTCAGCTTCCAACCCCTTGAGCCCAGACACCTGCCTGACTCTCCCAACGTCCCTCACCTGGCCCCTGCCTGCTGCCTGCTCCTCGCCCACCTAGCTGCTCTCCTGCTAAACCCAAGTCTTCCTTCCCCTTTGAATCTGTGGAATACTGATTTCTGGTTGGCTCTGTGTGGGTGTAGGTCAAGTCCCTGAGGTGGTGAGGGCCTTTGGGTAAAGATGTCCTCACTTCCAGGTCAGTGTAGACAGAATGAGATGCTGACACATTGCGCCTTGGGCAAGATTTCAGAGATGCAGTCTGAGAGCTGGTGCCAACTTCAGAAGAGAGTGCACCCTGGTCTGGCTGTGAATGGCCTGTGGGGGCCAGTGTGATGAGAGAAGACTCAGCAGCCAGGGTGCTTCTGTAAGTAACATGAGATCCTTGAGTTACTCAGACCCCTGCTTAACGCCATAGTTTGTTTTCTTCCAGTATAGAGTTGTTCCAGGAGCCAGGGGGTGGGCCTGATCTATTGCCGGCTGATCTGGCAGTGGGCCCCTCTTCCACCTCAGTGCTTCCCCAAGTCTGCAAGTCAGGTGTCTTTACTTCTGGCTCCTAAAAGCCAACTGCTGCGTTTTGCCCTCAAAGAATCATCTCCTGGAAGAGACAGGATTGTCAAGAGGGGGGGAAAAATTGGCTTTTGCCAGAGGGAGAAGCCAAGGCCCAGGCCCATCCATTCTGGGACACATCCCCACATCTAGGAGATAGCTGACTTGAGCATGTGAAGCTGGACAGTTGGGAAAAATGTAAAGATGGGATTTCCAAGTGTAACAGGACATCTCACTGGTCAGCGTGCTCTGGGAAGGGTCAGTTCACACTAGCTGACTCTGCTTTCTTTCAGTTTCCCCTCATCATTTGCTCTTTGTCTTCCTTCCACATTTCCTCCCTCCCTTCTTGCCTCCTTTCCTTCCTTTCTTCCATCTTCCTCATTCACTCTGTGTGCTTTGTGTGAGTACCTCTTGTAATTTTATTGAATGTCAAACAGATATAAAAACATTTCTAAAACACAGGTAGGCTGTGAAGACTGGTGGCACAGTCAACACCGAGTGTAGGAAACAGGACATGTTCACACCTGGAAACTCCTATTTCATTCCCCCCATCCCCCCACCAGAACTAATCATCATTCTGCATTGTGTGTATCTGACTTGGGATTCCCATGGGCCACTGAAACTCTTACAAGCCCAGAGTTCCCCAGATACGGAGGTATTACCTTCTGTAAGGAATATTTTGCTCCAACTTTGAGATGATCACAGGAGAGAAATTTATGACCACTTCTGAACATAGTCTTCTTCTTATTAATAAAAGTGGAGGCTCTTAAAAACTGATGTATCACCATCCAACATCATCCAAAAGAAACAAGCAAATCAATAACACAGCCCATGATTCTAAAGTGACTTCCTCAGATGCGTGAAATGCTATGAATCTGGCACACACTGCCTTTTTCAGACCTCTCAGGTCAGTGTTCAACAGGTGTCTGCTATGTTTTCAGCTTCCCCTTAAAATTCTGGGTTCAATAAGAATTTGTTGGAACTTTCACACACGTGAGGTCTCTCTAGGTATGGAGATGCCCTTCTCAGTAGATTCTTGCCTTACATTCTCTCAAAACTTGGAATCCATACAAAATCACTTGAAAATCCATTAGGGAAACCCTAGCCACATGTGACTACTGAGCACTTAAATTGTCCAAATTAAAAGGTGCTGTAAGTATAAAATGGGCTTTCCTGATAGCTCAGTTGGTAAAGAATCTGCCTGCAATGCAGGAGACTCTGGTTTGGTTCCTGGGTCAGGAAGATCTGCTGGAGAAGGGATAGGCTACCCACTCCAGTATTCTTGGGCTTCCTTTGTGGCTCAGCTGGTGAAATCTGGGTTTGATACTTAGGTTGTGAAGATTCCCTGGAGAAGGGAAAGGCTACCCACTCCAGTATTCTGGCCTGGAGAATTCCATGGACTGTACAGTCCATGGGGTCGCAGAATCAGACATGACTGAGTGACTTTCACATTCACATTTTAAGTATAAAATACACACTGGATTTCCAAGACTTAGTATGAAAAAAAGTAAAATATCTCACTAAACCTGATAATATTGATTATATGTTAAAATGACTAATAGTTTGAATATATTGAGTGAAATAAAATATATTATTAAATTTCTGTTTTAATTTGGCTACTAGAAAATTTAAAATGGCATATGGGGTCCACATTTCATGGCTTTTATTATATTTCTATTGAATACTCTGTCTTAGAGTATCAAAGACATCAAGCTTTACATTGTTATAAAAGTTTTAAGTATATTGTAGGGTTTTGACCTTTTGCCCTCAAGCTCATTCCCTGTCTTGTTCCCACTTTGCCTCATAGGTGGCTGCTTCCTACATGGTCTGTTTTCCAAGTTTCTATGACATCTGACTTCTGCCTGGATTTGGCTAAGGGGTGACACTATTAGGAGGTTGGTGGGTTAGAAGGAAAGAGAAACTGATGTGTTTTTACCCTCTGTGCTTTGGGCAGTGTTTTGGCAGGTGCTCTCCCCTCCATGCCCCAGGTCCGTACTAGAGAGGTTCCAACTCCAACCAGGTAGAGGGTTATCTGGACCCCCTTTCCTGGTAATATTACCTCCAGCCTCATCCTTTCAGCCTGGAGGGAGTGGCTTCCTGCTGTTTTAATCACAGTCTCATTTTTCCCTATTTGGCTTTTTATTGTTTGATACTATGTCACAAATTCTCCTGAATAGCAGGATCAGCAAGAGTTGGAGGAGATGATAGAATACAAAACAGGAATCTGCAGGCTGGAAGGACTTCAAAGGTGATCACATGTATCTTTTAAGTTAAATGTGTAGAACTTAAATAGGAATGGAAGTAGAAGGAAATGAAAGTACAGGGAAAGAAAAGAAGATAGAGAATAAACCACCTGATAGGATGGGAAGATTTCTTATGGTATAAACTTTTAATTTTAGAATAATTTGAGACACCCAATGTACAGAAAAGTTGCAAAGATATTATATAGATTTCTCATACTCTCCTTACCCTGATATCAATACTTTATATAACTATCGTACTTTGGAAGGTTTATTTAAATGTGGAGGGTGATAAGTTCTACAGGTAAAATAGAAGCAAATTATAGAGGATCTATATCAGTTTCCAAATTTTAAAATTTGAAGGGGTATGGAGATCTGTGAGGTAATATTTTCATTTTAAGAAGTAAGAAACCCAGTGTGTAGGGGAACTTGCTGACTTTTATTCATCCATTAAATATAAATTACAATCCAGACACCGAACTACAATGATGGACAAGGGGCACATAGCTTGTTAGTGGAAGAATTAAGAAGAGAGCTGAACGTGTCTTCCTTGAAACCTGGGGATTGTTCTCACAGCCACCACATCGTTTTCCAGCTGATGGACTTACCTCCTGAGAGAGGAAGCCTCAGTCAGTTTCACACGGGACATCCCTAAAGGCCAGGTCTGTACAGGCGTCTTCTCTGGAGCATAAATCGGGCCACCAGGTTAGGGAATCAGCCTCTGTTTTCAGACTTGGTTGCCTGTTAGCATCACTGAGGGACCTTGAAATCTGCCTTGATCAAAGCTCTAGTTTCTCATCTAATTGTTCTTGTCCGTAGCGTGAATACAGGTATTTTTAAAATGCTCCCAGGTATTTCTAACATCTGTCCAAGGGTGAGAAACAGACCTGGACCGAACAGTAGCTCTTTGCATTGGCACGTGTGACTTAACAATTCCCGCAGCTGTTCTGGGGAGCTGACAGCTGATCCAAGAGTAACTTCCCATGTGTGCTGTGTTTGGTCAGGAGCCCTTCTGAGACTGGTCTTCCTGACGTCCTTGGAAACACATTCTCATCTGGCACTGCCCATCTGGCTTTATCACAGTTAGTACACCACGAGTGTCTCCTCTTTACCATGGCCCATCATCTACATCTTTGTTCATACAGTCACACAGCCTTGATCAGATGTGCTAAATTCTCTGGATTCAGAAGTGTGTCAGCATGTGATGGCATCTTTGCCACCCCCAGCCTTTTCATTCAGTGCCATTTAGTATGTGTCATAGACACACATGTCCAAAGCTCCCATCATATTGTAGTGTCTTGCCTCTCCTTTATTAAAAATGTGATTCACAATTTCTCATTTACATTTTGTTCCAAATCTTAAAATCTGAGGACTTGATGAAGAAAAGCTAGGAGACACCGGCTGCCTCCTTTTATCAGAGACTGAGGGAGAGTGCTATAACCCCGGGGTTGAGAGCTGCCTTCACTCATCTCATGCCCTCCCTCTTCTTTTCATCTCTCTCTTTTTATTGGCATCCACAGTCCTGATGTCCACATGGTGTGTGTGTGTCGGAGTGTTAGGGTCTATAATATACAGTACCTGCAAGTGCTCGCTGATGTTATGGAAATGATGGAAGGGCTGTGCCAATCTCACAAACACAGAGCATGCATTACTCGAAGACTGTGGCTTTCCAAATGGGAACCTGTAAAAACAGCTGAGAGATTTATGTTCTTGTATTAAACAGGCCACCCAGCCCCAGTGTAAAATCAGGGTGACAACTGAATACATCACTGTTCCCAGCAGCTACCTGGGTGCTCTCATTACCCAGTGGAAAATGGGCCAGGCTTGTTCATTAGAACTCCCCTCTCCTAAGGAGAGCCATCTACACGCTGTCTCATTTAAAACAAACAAACCAACCCCACAGAGATTTAAAAGAAAACAGAAAGACCTTTTCCTTCCTAGACTCTGGAAGGCAGTACGCATTCCTCCTGTTTGCCTGTGTCTAAGCCGTCGTGGATGAAGGATGGCTGTGCGCCTGCTCAGGAGGGGGAATTGGTTCCTTGCAGGAGGAGGAATTCCCTGTCGGTGTTAAATTAGAAAGAGGTGGACACTGGTACATGTTTTGGGGGAGAAATGGCTGCAACCTGGAGGAATAGCTTGCTGACTCTCACCCACATCTCCTTGGAGGAACAAAAGGGGCTGGCAGGACTTGGGGTCGTGGCCTGTGTGGTGAGGGCCCTCGGGGGAGCTGCCACACAGACATTTGGGGAGCTATACCTCACGGTCATGGCCATGGGAAGGGAACGCATCATCGTGAGGCTGGGGGAGTTCAGGGGCCGAGGGAGGGCGGGGGTCTTTTGGGGGCTTCCCAGCCTGCAGCTTTACTCCCTCCGATTCTGGCACTGAGTTTCGGGAAAGGAAGCCACAAGAAGCCGATGACCACTCCTCAACCCAGCCCACTTGTCTTCCTGGCGTCTGCATCACTGGCTGCTCTAGACTTGTATTTTGTCTGCTCTCTGACCTTTGGCTCCCCTCCTGGCTCTCCCCTCCCTGCTGGGGCCCTCCTTGCCCTGATGCCAGGAGGGCAGCCTCAGAGCAGCAATAGATAAACACAGCCTCCCTGAGCTCCACGGGACCCACGTGACACAGCTGTCTCCAGCCAACCTGCACTCTGGGGCCCCCGACAGTCCCGTATGTGTCCTCCCTGCTCCCCAACCTGCTACAGGCAGGATGACGGCCCTCCAGCCCTGACTCCTTTGGCCTCTTGTCCAGAGGCTTTGAGCAAGCTGCTGTCATTCTAAGAGCTCCCATCTCCCCTCTCCAACAGAGCACACTGTAGGAACAGCCACACTTTGTCACAAAAATACTTAGCTGTCAGGTCTGCTGGGAGGTAAAAATGAGAAGAAAAGGAAAGAACCCTGAAGAGACAAAACTCTTCCCAGAGCAAGTGGCAGCATTTGTTGGTTCAGATCTGCCTTCTCTCAGGCATATTTTCTTGGGTGGATTTAGGAGTATGGCAAATCAACCAAAACCCCACACCAAAACCTGGGATTCTCCCAGTGATTAACCCTGTGTACTGAGATCAATGCTATATGTTAATATGTGAGCCACCTACTCTAGCCTCATGGATATGTAGCTGTCATTCCTCATCCCCGGCTCCACCCCAGCCAGCTAGGAGGGCAGGGAGAACAACACATGTGCTCGGAGGTGTCCCTGGGCTGCGTCCCTGCCCCTCCAGACACATCTGTTCTAGGCCCAACCAGCTTCCAAAGTGAGGTGGGACATGTGTGATTGCTTCACCCGCAGTTTCTAGCTTCTTTCTGTGGCAGAAGTTGCCAGATAAACACAGTACATGCCAACGCCAAAAGAGACCAGGTGTTTAAGGAAATCAAAACCCATGTCTACAAGGAAGCTGCAGAAAGGGGGAGAATGATAGAACTCCCCTCATGATAATTTTGGCCACCAGCTGAGACCATTCTTAAGTAACCGACATAACCTGATGGTGTCATTGATCAAAATATATGGAGACTAAGAACGGGATTGGGGTGTTGTCCAATTCTATCTGTGGTTCTTGTGGGAATGAACCCACCTGCTCACAGTAAGAACGTATTTTACCATCGCATGCAAAACATAGATGAGTCCTGGGGTGGCTCGATGATGCAGATCTCCCTGGCCTGTGCAGGCTTGGAGACCTTCAGGGTGGATCCAACCCCTGCAGGAGCAGGTGCCCAGGATGCTGGCTGGCCATTGTCAGCCCTCTTAAAAATAACACCTGGGGAAGTGTGGGCAGGAACTTGGTACACTGCTCATCATCTGCTTTAATCGTTACACCATCTCTCTTTCATTACACTTTATTGCTTAATTTATTATCATATTTGAAAAATCTTTTTCATCTTTTTTTTTTTAGCTTGGTAGACAAGTCCCATCAACCCAAGAAGGGAGCAGCAAAGATGATACTATAAGACAAGCAACTCGCCAACCTTCAAACACCTCCATAGTGGTCCTTCAAACACCCCTGGAAGCTAGAATTTAATGCAAATATCCTAATTAAATACCTTGGGGATTCCCGTGACACAAAATCTACCCATTATTATAATGAGGTGGCAGTTCTAATTTTTAACCCCCCACAAAGCTGATAAACTGTGATGAGTCACTGAACAGTGTTATTAACTTTCCCCTATCCCCTGGCCAGCACACCTGGTCTTTTGGTCAATTTGGCTAAATTTCTGGAATATAATCTATATCCTCAAATGAAAAACTCTTCCACATTATCTTTGCTCCCTGTCTAGCCTGGGCATGCCAATTTCCCCTAAAATATCCTTCCCCAGGGCTGAGCAGAGGAGGGTGGTCTCTGTTCTCCAGATTGGAACAGTAACTCACAAGGAGCCTTTCTCTGCTAAGAGGTTCCAGGTGCCAAGTAAGGTAGGGGTATGTGTTTTCTTTTAACGTGATTTCAGTGGTCACTGTCAAAGTCAAGGCAAGACCTGAAGAACCTGAAGGGATCACTCTATAGCCTAATTAATGAGTTGTTCACATTGAAAGGGAACAATAAAATACATAGGGCAAGGCCTTCCCTGCTGACAAAATGGACAGATTCAATAGCTTCTGGGCCTTCAACTGCGAAGATCCCATCTGTGGCTGGTCTTCCCTGCTCCCACCAGCCTTTAAAAGTTTTCAGCCTGCTATTCTAAGCTCACATTGTTGAAAGTAAGGCAAACTTAATTCCTCCTGGGATTTCTCTGTTTTGTGTGGCTGTGAACTCCTCATAAGGTATTTGTTGCAATTCAGCTCATGGCTGAGTCCACTGTTTTGCAGGGCACCTGAGAGAAGGGAAACCAGTACCCTGGATTTCCTTGCTTCTGCTTCATGTAGTGGAAAGAACACTGGCCAGAGGGTCAGGAGATGTGAGTTCTGCTGCTGCTCTGCGACGAAGTGACAGGGAGGCCTTAGGACTGCTCTGTCCAACACAGCAGCCGCCAGCCCCGTGTAGCCACTGTACTCTGACAGTGCAGCCAGTCTGACCTGAGATCTGCTCTTAGTGTAGAATACACACTGGGTTTGAAAGACTTAGCAGATATTTTTTTAAAAGACTCTTTTAGAGCTCAGTAAATTTAATATTGACCACATACTGCAATGATACTACTTTGGATAAATTTGGGTTAAACAAAATACATTATTTATATGTATAATTTTACTTTTTTAATTGGCTAGTAGAAAATGTAAAACTTCACACATGGCTCACATTATATTTCTATGGGACAGAGCTGCCCCAGACAAACCTGAGCTTTTGTAATTGATAAAAATTGATACAGTAGAGAGCACTTCTGACAACTAGTAATTTCCCTGCATGCAGTCTTCCAAGGTTATTGCCTCCTTTTTTGTAATATTTAAAAACTGATTTACCTGCATCATCAATGAATGCTGAAAACTTATTGTATAAAAACATGGCATGTGGGTAAGTGTATTGGTATCCAGATGCTAAACAGATAAACAGATAAAAAAAAAATAAGTCCTGTCCTAAAGCAGGAAGTGCTGGTGAAGAAGACATAAGACTTAGAAACACAAAACAAGCAGTAATGATGTGATCAACTATAAATTTGTTCTCATAGGATGTGTAAGGCTTTGATTGGGTGAGAGTGTTTCAAACCAGGAGACTCTCTCTAGTGGGGGTAACAACGAGAACAGAATAAAGTAAGGCTAGTGTTTTTCCTTCTCCTCTAAATGATTGCTTGGTAATTGTGAGGAATGATGAGTGAGCATGAGCGACTTAAAGGTGAACAGAGGCTATATCCTGAGCTATTACCTTCCCTTCTAAGAATAGTTTCCCTATTTTTTCCCCACCAAGATTGGAAAACTAGAATGGTTCTACCCACTGTGCCTGGTTACTCAGAACCTCAGCTGTTTCTCCAGCACTTCAACTGTGGGGAGCTGGAGATGAGATGAGCTTCTCCGAGGCCAAGGGTGTTATATCAGAGAATTCTGGCAGAAGAGGATGGTACAGTATAAGCATCTTTCTCTGTTCAAGGAAAGGGAAGAAATAGTAGCTCAAATAGTAGAAATAGTAGCTCAACATCACTCCTTCGCACATTGGGCAACTCCCTGTCTGTTTTGCAACCTGTCTTTCCCCTTGCTCTACCCAGGGACCATGCCCCCTCAGCAGATGTGACTGCAGGATTCACGGAGGTCACCTGGGTGATGACTCCGTTGAACCGTTCTGCTTTTCTGGTGGGGGTTGGGGTAGGGTGGTTCTTTGGAGAAAACGAACTGGCTGATGTCTCCTCTTCCCTTCAAAGTTCTCCTCCCAGCTAATTCAGGAAATAACATCTCAGAGGTTCCCATCTTGGTGTGTGTGGTGTTTTTAAATCCTCTCTAAATGGCTAAGAAGGCAATTCTTCTCAGTCATTTGCTTTGTGCAGCCCTCCCCTTTCCTGGCAGAGACAGTGTATGCACTCTATTAGAGCATTTTTTTCTACATATAATGGCACCAATTAAATTACCTTGCAGCCCGACCTTAATCTGGCAGGAATGATTATTCCATGAAACAGTTAGGGCTCTAATTGACATGAAGTGCCTGCAAAATATGTCTTTTGCAGCAACCCCTGTCAAAGTCCCATTGATATGCTAATCCCTATAGCTGGCAGAATCACTTCATAAAGAGAGACATTGAAAATTGAATTATTTCAATTTCAGTACCTAGGAATCTAGTGATCTGTCTGTATATGTAACTAAGTAGGTGCAATACTTTATATGGGTAAACAGCTGTACTAGGGCGTTGCCATGGAAACTGCTAGACTCATGGCAGTTGTGTTAGTGATGAAGTCATTAGCAGTGTGAAATGTACTTTGAGGTTGTCAAGTGTAACACTCCAGGAATATTTCAGCGGTCTTAGTGGAGCCTTTTCATTTACATAATTTAGGCTTTCACACATGATCTCATTATGGGGCAAGAAAGGAATGGGTTGTGGGGGCAATTGTACCCAACTAGATGAATCCCCATTATGCCATTCAATCATTATTCTGTATCCTGAAATAGGGTCCCCAAATTAGTCCTAAGGGATATTGACAACTCCCTTGGAACAATGACTTTGAGAAACCCTGTTGGTGATGGGACATGCTGGATTAGCCTACTTGTTGCCTGTGCAGTTAGAAACCATTGAGGACGTTGGGTGGTTTCTCTTCAGTTGAGTCAGGGTTGGTTTTTTTTTTTTTTTTCCTGTTGTTTCATTAACCTTGTAATTAGGAAGTAAAATTTTAAAGCCATCAAATTCATTTTTTAAATCAATATTCAAGTTAACGTTGCCCCTTTAATGAACATCCCCAGTGACCCCTCAGCGATCCCAGTGATTATATATGTGGTATTAGTGAATTTCCAATTTGAAAATAGTCCTTAAAGTCAAATGATGAGCTTTGATACTTATTCCTCAATGTATGACTCCATTTCCTCCAAGCTCTCCAGAGTTAGTTTTGAACAATTTTTGGCTGTTTCATAAAGTCAGGCACCCTGAATCAGGCATGAAGCACTCTTCCAAAAGTAGAATTCCAAATGTATTTTAGGGTTTCCTTGATGGTTTAGTGGGTAAAGAATCTGCCTACAATGCAGGAGACCTGGGATCAATCCCTAGGTTGGGAAGATCCTCTGAAGAAGGAAATGACAAACCACTCTCGGAATTCTTGCCTGGGAAATCCCATGGACAGAGGAGCCTGGTGGGCTTCAGTCTATGGGGTTGCAAAGAATCAGACACAACTTAGCAACTAAACCACCCTCACCAAACATATTTTAAGCAGTGATTACCTTATTTAATAGACAACTTCCATGGTGAAGTTTTTGTGACAGAGCACTTAAAAGCATGAGTTCAGGTGTATAAGTTTATAACTACATCTCAGTTTTTAGTTTGTATTCTAATTTTTTATCTGTCCATTCATTTATTCATTAATGTGTTCATTCATCAAATATTGATTGAGTGTACCAGGAAGTGTTCTAGGTGGTAGAGATAAAGTGATTAACATAATAGACATGGCCCCTGTCTTCATGAAGCCTAATCTAATAGGAAAGACATGTTTTTAAGTATTTATATGCAATTATAATACTCAGAAATGATGAGAGAGACAAGGGAGGTGACTGATTTAGACTGGAAGGATCAAGCACAGCCCTCTGGAGTTGGCCATTCAATCTGAGACTGGTGGAAGGAGTTGCAAGCTAGGGGAGGGCAAGAGGAAGCACAGGTGAGGTGCTGAGGCCAGAGGGTTTGCCGGGATGAAGCAATTTAAAGAAAGTAAGTCTGATCAAGGAACGAGTTCACCCTCAGCTGCATCTTTGGCAGAAGAAACAGATGTTGTCCTAGTCCCCAAATGGTCATTGTGTTTACCATTTCCAGATGAATAATAATTTATCAAAGAATGCCACCACATAGAATGAGAATCCTCACATTTTTCAGAAATTTAAACATTTGTCAAAACCTTGAAAACCATTCCTGTTTTTTGTTTTTTTTTTTGCTTCTGTTCACCTAAGTGAGTCATCAAGAAGTTACTAGATATTTACTCAAGGAGGAAACTTCTATTCTATGCCATAGGATATGGTCTAATTTATTTTTCTTTACTTCCAAACACCATTTCTTTCTAACGAACTCACCATTTACTTTTCATATCTTTTGGTAATGCAAGATGTGGATTTATATTACTACTCTTAATGCTAGAGTGACAATTCCTATGCAATTGTAAGATGTTTGGGGACAGGAACAAGCTGTTAGTTGTTTTGCATTCTCTTCAATTATGTAGAGCTATATAGATATTGTAGAATTTTCTGGAAGGAATGTCTGAAAGGTAACTAATATGCAACACAGCACGCATTGATCCTATGAAATTCTGAAGTGCCTAGTAAGCTAAAGTCTTCTGCAGAGGAATTTTTCAAATGTTAATAGAGGTAACTTGAAAATGATTTCAAGTATGCCCAGGGTGGGCACACTCACAGGTTGTTGTTAAGCAGCCATGCAAGATTATCATCAAGAAACTGTCCATCTTCTCCATAGCCACAGCTTCCTACATCTGAACAAAACTAGGAGAGAGTCCTTTACAAACACTTTCCTAGATTTGTTTCCTTAGAAAAGGTCAGAACACAAGCACTGTGGGATAAGAATCAGCACACTTCTTGGACGCGATTCCAATCCTTTCCATCAGTCCTCCCAGTGAGGCATGTCGTGTTCTGTCCATTTTTACAGGCCTTATCTATCTGCAGCCTGCCTTTTTGCCTTGATAACTGATTTCTGCACCATCAATTGCGTTGGTCATGGGAACTATCTGAGGGACCACTGGAGAGAGGGAAACACCAGATTTACACTTTTCCTCTCTGGTGTGTTTTATCATAAAAACACTTTGTTAGGTCCTGCCTTGAGCTATATAACCATGAGCTATGAAGTTCATCTTTAAGATTGCCCATCTGCAGAATGGGAATAGGTAACATTGACCTCAAGGGGCTTTTGAGAGTATAAATAAGATAACAGAGGAAAGTCTAGCATGAAGTTAAGTACCGAAAAAATGTAAGCTGTTGTATTATTTCTTAAACACTGTTTATCAGAGGCAGGTTTGGAATTAATTTTTGAAGTCTCACCTTCTGTTTGAATTGAACAAGGCTTTAGTAAGCACTAGACAGGTCATTCAGCAAATATTTGTTAACTGCCCATTAAGGACAAGGCTTTGCTCAGGGCTCTAGGGGAATAAAGGTAATTAGGAAGGAATCTTACCTCCAAAGGGCAGCGCTGTAGAGTCAGGACCTCAGGGTTCACTATGTATTCAGTCCTGTGTTAGGTTCTGGGATTGAGTGGGATAGGGATAAATATAGGGAAAAACAGTCTTTGTCTTCCAAGGATCCTGTAACTTTGTTGCTAAACAGAGACAGCTTTTTATACAAGTAGTAAGTTAAGTTGGGATATAATTAGACAGCCAGTTGAGAGAAGCAGCTAACTGGCTAGAGCATCTGTCAGCAGGGTTTCATTTGGTGTCTCAGGACTAGTTCAGCCAGTGTCTTGGTCCCTCCACCTTTTCGGGTGGCCACCCCAAACTGCACACTGGAGCAGGTAGTCAACTTGCTCTCTGAAATCTTGCTCTTGAGTCCATCAGTGCCAGTAACTGCGTCACCTGCTCAGCTCCTCTGACCAGCTCTCTGGACCCATCAATAGGAAGAGATGGTCTCCAGGCTCTATGTTCAGGGGCTGTGAGGGAGTGGTGCTTCTGAAAAGTGGAGGCCCCCCCTTTCCTCAGTTTAGAGAGAAACTTAAGACAGTTTCTTTTCTGAATGTATTTTTCCCAAGGTAATCATCATAAAAGTGTCCGTCTCTGTTGGCTGAGATATTTTTCTCCTTTTCAGATATCCTATTGTTCTTTTCATGTTTATTGTTTCCTTTATGCCTTTTTGATAGCTTCTTTTTGAGACCTTGTAAGATATTTTGATTCTAAGGAAGGCAGATATGAGACCCTCTATTATTCTGCCTCTTATTTTGATATAAGTTACAGGCTCCCCTCTGGAAGAAAACAATGCAAATATAGCACTGGAAGAAGAAAAGAATGTGGAAAGATGAATAGGAAATTTTTTCATTGGAAAGGGAAAGAAGAATGATATTGGGCATTAACAATCAATGCCAGGGACCATGAGTGACATTTAGATAGTCCATTAACCCAATAATAGTGCCTTGTTAGAAGGTTGCATCAGCTACTGAAAGACAGTCTGAAACTGTTTTCTCTTGATATGTTGTCTAATTCAGTGTAGTCATCATCTTTTAGGTATTAATTACAGCTTAGCTTCACAATTTAGATCAGTGGAAGAGCTGACATCAAATCAGGCCAGATTTGATCAGCATCCTTTAACAGGATTCTTAGCCAGGATGGCATTTAAATCTTGCATCCTCTAAAGCTGAACGTGGATTCAGCTGTTTTGTTGGTAACCATGATCAGAGCAGTACATCAGGTCAGGGTGGTCCATGTGGAAGTTACCTACAGTGGGAGAGACAGCTGGGTTCAAGGAAGGCTTTGTTCTACTTCCTGCTCCATTACCTGCTTGCTGTGGATTTGGGATAGGTCACCGGTGATTGCAGCCATGAAATTAAAAGACGCTTACTCCTTGGAAGGAAAGTTATGACCAACCTGGACAGCATATTAAAAAGCAGAGACATTACTTTGCCAACAAAGGTCCCTCTAGTCAAGGCTATGGTTTTTCCAGTAGTCATTTATGGATGTGAGAGTTGGACCATAAAGAAAGCTGAGTGCCAAAGAATTGATGATTTTGAACTGTGGTGTTGGACAAGACTCTCGAGAGTCCCTTGGACTGCAAGGAGATCCAACCAGTCCATCCTAAGGAAGATCAATCCTGAGTGTTCATTGGAAGGACTGATGTTGAAGCTGAAACTCTAGTACTTTGGCCACCTCATGAGAAGAGCTGACTCATTGGAAAAGACCCTGATGCTAGGAAGGATTGAAGGCAGGGGGAGAAGGGGATGACAGCGGATGAGATGGTTGGATGGTATCACTGACTCAATGGACATGAATTTGAGTAAGCTCTGGGAGCTGGTGATGGACAGGGAGGTCTGGCGTGCTGTGGTTCATGGGGTCGCAAAGAGTTGGACATGACCGAGTGACTGAACTGATCTGAACTGGACTTTCTTGAGTCTCCCTTGTTTGTTTCATCTGTGAAATGGGAGTAAAATTAGCTACTCTGTTGACCCAGCAGGACTGTTTGGAGGTGTAGATGGGGTTGCCAGCAAAGGTACAGTTTGTAAACTTTGTTAATTACATGTTAGTGTCAGCCCCTGAAAGACCAAAGATTGCCTCTTGCTGGACAAATAGCTCCATCTTGGCTCAGGTTAGGAGTCCAGGTTAGGAGTTTCTGTGTATAACAGGTGCTCAGCTCATGGGACTGACTGGATGGTGTGGTTGCTGGGCCTGAGCATCACCCTGAAGGAAAGAGTTTACAATCCCATTTAGGACACAGATAAAATGTGACAAGCCACTCATTCAAAAGGTCAAAACAAGTTCACTTTAAAGACAAAGAGGCGTTTTATACTCTCTGCCTGTGTCTCCATTTTAAAAGTGGGAAAATCCTTCAAAGATAAATTTACTTAAGCCACAGTTAGAGGCATGAAAAACCTATAATCATAATATAATATCTTCTGAATATTTATTGCTTTAACTGGACATATGCATCATTTCTTTTATTCCTCACATCATTCTCTATAAAGTAGCAGAAGAGATCATTTAAGATTTAGGGAGATATGTCCTAGAACCATTTGTCTGAGGACACGTCCCTGTAATTGGTGGAGCAGCCCTGTGAAAGCAGGTCACCCAGAGCACTGCTTGTTATCGTTACTTAGAGGAAAGGCTAATGAAATACCCATTTATTTAAAGTGGTTTGTTTGTTTTGTTTTCCTCCTGATAGAAGTATGACAGCATAATGTGCAGGAATCTACCCGGGAGTCTGGGCTATACTTATCCAAGGGCAACATCAAGAGCAAGTATGATGTTAAGACCTGTTTATTCTCTACTGATCAAATAATTTTAAAATAGAGTTTCCTTTTCCTGAGGCCTGTTAGCCACCTTCTATTCCCCAGCCCTTGCCCCTTGTAGCGTCATTTTTCTTCCTTTTGTTTAGATAGTAAACCTGATCAAAGACCATGTGCCTGCTGGCTTTCAAGGGAGGTTAGCACATGTCAGAACGTGATAAATGTTTGATTGTATATTAACATCAGTTTAATTATGAAAACTAAAATTTAAATGAAAATGCCCAATTTAAATCTCTCCCAAAGTCAGTCTCCCGTGTGGTTCTCTGGGAGAGAAGGAGAGAGGATTCTCTGATCTAATTCCACAGAAGGAGTGGGGGATGTTATACCCTGGCGACCAGGTTTCCTTGCTTTTTATACAATGACGTCTTTCTCAATCTCAACTGAAAAACAATCCTCCAAGTTTTAAAAGACACAGTCTGGAACCTAAGTTACTTGACCCATTGGTTGAAGAGACATTGTTTAGCTGTGAAAAACCAGAGTAACTGATGGAGCCCCAGATAAGCCTTCAGGCTACAAGGTAGTTTTGTTTTGAAAACTGGATTCTTCGACACATTAGAAATTCACTAAAAGAGATAAAGCATTCAGCCTGGCTTCTGAATAGATGGCGATCACTGGGAGATTGCTCAGTTCTCGGTACAGATACCAGCGAATACAGTGGAGAAATCCTGGCTGTGCTGGTGACACCAAGCTGCCACCAGTACACGAGAAGCCCTTTCTCTGTAGAGGGCTTCCAGCCTTCTGTGCAAATGCCTACTATTCTTTATGGAGACAGGAAATTAGGGAGCAGCCCTTCGCATGCCAGGTTGACCATCATCTGCTTGTGGTCTTTGCTGTTATTATGATTAGATTAGATTACAAGAAAGTCAGGGGTGCCCACATGTGTGGGCGTGTGCACACATATACACACGCACACATACATGCTCGCATATGAGCACACACTCTACTTTAAAATGTAGCTGAGGGAAAAGGCAGCAGTGCAAAATCCCCTCTACTGCCTTTTTCTTGTCTCAAGTCCTGGCCAAAGAGTTTTTTTTTTTTTTTACAATACTTTTGTCCATGTCCTGTTTTCTGAGGCAGTCCCAGTGCATGCTAATGCTTGAAGCTTGCATAAAGCTGTGTAGGAAATGGTTTCTTGGTTTAACTATCTTTAGCTAATTTTAGCTATTTAGCTGGTAATTAGGTTTGTAGTTTTGCTTAATGTGTTTTCAGGAGGAAGAAAGGTAAGTACATAATCCTAATGAGTGTTCCTTTGGAGGCCAGGCTCTCTAGGTTTTGACCTGCACACATTTGAGGAGCCAGCACTGTGGCGTGAAAAGACAAGATAGTTCTGTGTGGCCTTGCTTTGTTCCTCTCGCTGTTGTCCTTGTCTCATTGTAAGGACCCTTTCTGAGGACCTGCAGCTTCCTGTGTGTTGTAGGTTACTTTCTCCTTCGATTTTCAGTGTAACTAGTGGATTAAGGACTGTTGGATATTCATTTCACAGCTGAGGGCACTGAGGCCCAAAGAGGTTAAGTACTTTGCTCAAGTTTGCCCAGCAAGTTAACTGGCAGAGCCTCCTGTATCTGTCTCTAGATCTCTGAAACTAACCAATATGTTGTTCTACCGAACCCTCCTAAATTCAAGTCACGAAAAACTATATAATTCATTTCCCATTTAATCAGAAACTAATGATAGTACTGTGCTGTAGTCATTCATTTATTTAATCACAAAATGTTTATTTGTTACTGGCCTTAGTCCATTCAGACTGTGGTAACAAAATACGCCAGACCAGTGGCTTATAAACAAGAATTTATTGCTCATGTTTCTGGAGGCTGAGAAGTTCAAGGTCAAGGTGCCAGCATAGGTGAGTGAGGGACCTCTTCCTGATTCATAGTATAGGGGAGAAATGTAACTTCCCTCTATCTTCTGAATTCTTGGCTGAGACCCTGTAAGAAAAGACAGATTAATAAGTGAAAAATAAACAAAAGTTATTACCATGTGTACCTCACATATACATAGGAAATACTTAGGGCAAAATGAGTAGCTCCCAAGGTGGCTTAGAATTCAGAATTAAATAGCATCTTAATAGGGAAGGAGGAAGGGAGACACAGGTGTCTTAACTGAGAGTAAATGTTTTATAGGAAAGATGAATGGGCCCTCAGAAGAAGAGATGGGAGGTGTGACAGTTTGTGACAAAGTGTGTCTGGGTGTGGCATTGACTTCTAGTCTCTTTCCCTGTGATAGGATACATCCCTCCTGGTTGATGGGATTCCTAGGGTGATATCTATGACAACTGAGTTCCTTTAGGAGGATCAGTCTTTAGGTGGATTAAAGGGAATACAAATACTCCCTGTATTTACTGCTTTTCAAGAGCCTACAGCTTAAAATAATCCATGTATCAAAGCAGTATACTTGGGGGTGAAATGTTCTGCTGCCTGTCCATAGCCAGCACCTTCTTGCTGTGTCCTCACAAGGTAGAAGGGACTGGAGAGCTTCTGCAGCCATTTTACAAGGTCACTAATCCTATTCCTGAGGGCTCCACCCTTATGGCCTAATCACCTCCTAAAGACTCCACCTCCTGATAACATCAAATTAGGCTTGATGGCACAGAAGAGATGAAGATTAAAACAAAATGCAATTCTCCCTTCCTTTAATAAGTAAGAACAGTTAATAGCCAACACTGATTATTTTTGCCCTATGGACCAGGCACTGTTTTAAACATTTTATATACATGAATATGGTGGATTCTCAGAGCATCTCTGCACTAAGTACTATTATTATTTCCATTTTACAGATGGCAAAAAGGAGGCATAGACAAGTTAGTGCCTTCCTCTAAAATTACACAGCTAGTGCAAGGCAGACCCAAGATCTGAACCCTTTCTGACTCAGCCTGTCCTCTCCACCCCAGGCTTCTCTCTTTCAAGGCTGGCACCCTGATAAAGGAGACAGATGTGTGCCTGAACATCTCTGCTGTAACAGAGAAAGCACTGCAGGACCAACAGAAAGGGGAGGTTATGCTATTGTGGGAGGTTTATTATCTGAGCCTTGAAGGATGAATAGGAATTGGGATCAATGACAGGTAGGTAATGTGATTTCCTTCACAAGCAAATCCTCAGTCTGATGGGCTCAATGATCATTATTCCTAGTATACTTCCCGATTTATAAAACATTTTCAAAATTTTTTAAGGTAGACAGGATGGATAATATCCCATTTTAGAGAGTGGGGAGAAGGGGCTCAGTGAAGAGAATGGACTCGCTGAGGGTCACATACTAGAGTCAGTAGAGAGTCAGAACTGGAACCCTTAATACTGACCCCATGGTTCCCATCTCTATCATCTCAAGAAAATTATTTGCTGCACTTGACCTGTTTTGGCCCCAGTGAGTTTCATGCTGGGTGGTGAGGAGGTCACTATTCTTGAATGAAAACAACTCAGGGTTCCTGGAGGTAGCAGAAGCAGCCTGTCCTACCTGTTCTATCGGGAAGAACCAGAGGCTCCCCCATCCACAGACCAGGCAGTTCTGCCCAGAGGCCCAACTTACCTGTTTGCAGGGAGAGAGTTGTTAAGATAAACTAAGATAAACTGGTTCTTGGCATCAAAGACCTCTACATCTGTGCATGCACTTGGCTCAGAGAATTTATGACTGATTTCAGAAATTTTGCTTTCAGTCCATTCAATCAAACTGGTTTGTGTGGTGAAGCTATAAGCCAAACAACAGCTTCAAAAGAGGAAAATGCAATTCAAAGACCAGGTTGCTTCAATTCCATAATGCCAAGTGATTGGTTGGAATGATTTTGTACTGTGGATAGTCTCCCACTCCTCCTTCCTAGAAATTTCTGTTCCAGCCAAGTCAGTCAGTTTACTAGTCGCTGAATGTGCTGCAAACATTCTCATCACCGTGAGAATTTACTCTTACTTATAATGTTTTCCCATCCTACAGTCAGCCTCTGCTTTTTCCAGGTCAGCCCCTCCTCAGAAATCCTACTCATGGCCTCTGTCTCTGAAGACTTTCTCTCAGTGCCAGCCCTGAGGTCTCTTTCCCTGTCTTGGGTTCCTGCAATTCTTGCAAAGCCATCCCATTTGATATTTCTTCTCTGCCAGTATGCTTATCATCTGCATTTGTGTCTGCCATCTCTTCATCTACACCAGAGATGGGGTTCCAGGGAGGAGGAGATAAAGTCCATGCTTGGTACCTCTGAGAAATGTCACCTCACTATGAGCTGTCCACCCTGAATGTGGCCAGGGTAGGGAAGTAACTGGAGATAGTTTTGTTGATCCCTAGCAGGCTTGCTTTTAAAAGGCAATGTCTCTAGCTGCCAAGAGTTCCAATAAGTGAAGAGTTGGTCTAGACTCCTGCTTGGAGGCAGCTGGGAATCAGAATTATCAGATCACCACTAGCATATACCTTATTGGACAGCTTTTCCACTGATTTCATTCAACTGATGAGGGCTTTGTAGCCCAAAGAGGGACAGTAACTTTGTTCAAATTCTCTTAGGAACTTATAAACTGAGGTCCCAAGATTTCCTTGTCTGGGTCCCAGGGCTCTTTCCGCATCACAATACCTAATCCTTATAAGATGTCTGGCTTCCTGACGTTGTCTAAGGATAAAGACCTCCTTTATTTCTTCTTTAGTTATCCATTCTTTGGTCATCAATCCTCAGTTAAGGTTTTCTTTCTATAGCCTAAAGGAACTCAGCTTCTATGACTGAAAAAAAATAATATTCATTGTAACCTCATATGCTCATCCTAGTACAAGCCATTGAGGGAAGCCCAAGATATTTTAGATGCAATCTTTACATGTAAAATATGAAACTGTTAGCACAAATATAAAGCAGCAAGTGATCAATGTCTTGTCTGCATTAACTGGTCAAACAAATTACAAAAACAGTTCCTCAGAAAGACCTTTCCTATAGGAGTCAGCCCTGGGTAACTATGGATAAAAGCCAACTTTGGTTGGCAGATGACAAAGCCAGGATCCAAGGTCACTGTAAATCAAGAGACTTTCATTAAAGTTCCCAAGGATAGAGATCTTGGGAGAGGCAGGGGATGTTTCTGGGAACAGCCTCCAATACTGGCTGCTGCTCTCATCACCATGGCATGTATATAGCCTCGATTTGTGTCCAATTCAGTTCAGTTCAGTCTCTCAGTCGTGTCTGACTCTTTGCGACCCCATGGACTGCAGCATGCCAGGCCTCCCTGTCCATCACCAACTCCCGGAGTTAACCCAAACTCATGTCCATTGAGTCGGTGATGCCATCCAACCATCTCATCCTCTGTTGTCCTCTTCTCCTCCTGCCCTCAATCTTTCCCAGCACCAGGGTCTTTTCCAGTGAGTCAGCTCTTCACATCGGGTGGCTAGAGTATTGGAGTTTCAGCTTCAACATCAGTCCTTCCAATGAATACCCAGGACAGATCTCCCTTAGGATGGACTGGTTGGATCTCCTTGCAGTCCAAGGGACTCTCAAGAGTCTTCTCCAACACCACAGTTCAAAAGCATCAGTTCTTCAGTGCTCAGCTTTCTTTATAGTCCAACTCTCACATCCATACATGACCACTGGAAAAACCATAGCCTTAAGTAGATGGACCTTGCAATCACCATCTGCAGTGATTTTGGAGCCCAGAAAAATAAAGTCAGCTGCTGTTTCCACTGTTTCGCCATCTATTTGCCATGAAGTGATGGGACCAGATGCCATGATCTTAGTTTTCTGAATGTTGAGCTTTAAGCCAACTTTTTCACTCTCCTCTTTCACTTTCATCAAGAGGCTTTTTAGTTCTTCACTTTCTGCCATAAGGGTGGTGTCATCTGCACATCTGAGGTTATTGATATTTGTTCCGGCAATCTTGATTCCAGCTTGTGCTACATCCAGCCCAGAGTTTCTCATGATGTACTCTGCATATAAGTTAATGATTTGTGTCCAAGATGTGCAAATGAGGGGACATCTCTGTCCTCTTCCATAATTCCTTGTGTCCTTTTACTGATGGATATGGCATGTCATAGTAACATCCACTGCAAAACTACTGTGGCAAATAAGCTTAGTTTATTTGAATTAGATTAGTTGAATAGTGTGTGTTTTAACACACAGTGCTGCTTTAATAAATGTATCTGTTCCCAGTGTGTGATTATTGTTTCTTCTTTCTTCCCTTTCCCTAAAAGATCAAGATTCCATTTTATACCAAAAAGGTAGTCCATCACACTCATGTTGGAGTAAGGTTTGGCTGTTCCCATCAGTTCATGCTATATCCATCCCCATGCATGTAACATTAAATATGCATTGTCCTTAAAAGCCTTCCATGTGCTATAGCAATAGACATATTGGCCTTGTCTATTAAAAGATGCTGATAACATACCCGTTTTGACTATGGTTATTTTAATTTAAAATGCCTATTCGGTAAACAATTTGAAAAAACAGGGTTGAAGAAACCCAACTCTTCAGGACTTGGGATGCTTTTCCTTTTTCTTCCCCCTTTTATCAGTATATATAAAATATGCTAATTACATTAGAAGACTGTTCTCTCAGAGTCTCTAGGGAGTCTTCTCGGCTCTTGCAGGTTAACAAGGATGGCTTCACATGATCTCTGTTACAGTATTTCCAGTGCTGGTCTTTTGGCCCTCCCCATGGTTGCATTTGGTTTATGCTATAGGTGTGTCTGGCTGGGTTTCCAACAAGGGCCTGTGTCTTACTCTTGTAATCTCCTTGCTCCTCCAGCAGGTAGCACAGTTTCTTGCAAACTGCAGAATTAAGAAGATGTGATGATTAATTAATAACTGAATGATTTTCTAATTACTTGACATCCTGACCCACAGAAAAGATGACCCAGAGATCAGATTATTCAGGGTTTTACTTTTCTCTGCAAATGAAAATTTTATGATGCAGAATAGCTTTCCAACCTGGGGGCCACTGACCCCTGGGAAGATGGAGGAGTTATTGCAAGGAGATTTCAATATGTACATAAATATTTTCTTCACAAACACTTGAGAAAAGTACAAATAGTATCATCTGGGCTCTTCCAACTACTCTGCCATTTCCACAGCATTCATTTTTGCTATTTTTATTTACTTAGGTATATTTATTTATAGTTTATTGGCTCCAAGGGATGCAGGATCTTAGTTCCCCAACCAGGGATCAAATCCATGTCCCTGCAGTGGAAGCATAGTCCTAACCATTGGACAACCAGGGAAAACCCCATTTATTTATTTATTAAAATGTTTGGTGAGTGAGTCAGTGATTGAACACATCTTCTGGAAGCTGTATTTTATTTTACTATTTTTCATTATTTTTCAGCTTCACTGTGTGGCATGTGGGGTTTGGAGGATGGAGTCTCAACCACTGGACTGCCTGGAAAGTACCATTCTGCAGCATTTAGCTTATGGCTTTGGAACTTTTGTTAAAATGCAAACCGTAGGTGATAGTTAGTTGGTATGCATATTGGAAGGGGGTGATCGTTATTTAGGCAGTAAATGAAAAATCTATACTTGGTGTTGGGAGACACCAAGAGAGAGACAGGGTGCTGAGTGCTGAAGGGGAGAGAGTAGCTTCACTATAGGTGCTCCCCCTGGGACCCCTGAGCTGCAGGCGACACTTAGGATAAGCTCTCAGTGGATTCAGCTGCTGAAGAGGACTCTGAGGTTCACAAAGTTCAAGAACCACCTCTGGGTCAAGGCTCCTGTTCCTTATTTCATTGAGGAATGTGGATTAGCACACTCCTAGCACACTATCATGGACCAAGGCATGCCCTGTTAGAGTATAAATGTGTTTCCTTGCCTTTGGGGAGTCAGTCAGAGACTGAGAGGCAGAGACCACCCCTGGGGGTCAGTTCACAAATAGTCTTCACAGTCAAATACTTCCCACCTGACCTGGGACAGCGGCTGGGAAAGGGCTGATCTGCTGGAGACGGAAGTGGCTCCAGGGAGGGATGGAGTGGAGGAGGCCAAAGCATTTCAGGAGCAGCAACGAGTTCTGTGTGAGGGGCAGGAAAGAACATGGAGGTGGGGAGACAGGATGAAGGGGTCAGTGAGTGTGTGGTAAGGAAGGTGTCTGAGGTCCCTGCCCCTCCTCAGGACACTCAAGGCTGAGTCAGGTCAGCAGACGATTCAACGTCATCACCGCTTCCCAGCTGAGTGTGTTCTTCAAAGGTCACAGAATTTCAAACTCTTACTGTTGAGGTGCACTTGGATGTCATCTAGTCTTACCTCCACCCATGGTAGGAATCTCTCTGTCAAGATTCTAAATACCCTCAGCTTGAATTCTTCCAGTGACTGAGAACCTACTGCTTCCTGAAGCCCTTGTTCCTCTCTGGATGTGTTTCATTATCAGGGCTTTCTCCCCCTGACTTTCTCATGCTCTCTCTTCTCAAGGTCTCCCCCATCCGTCACAACCTTCTCCCTCCAACCGACCATGCACTGCTCTAGACCTACCTGACCCCAGCACTTAACACACTTACACCCACTACTTGAAATTTAGGACTCTAAATTAGGCCTGCTTCTCTGCCTAAGTCACCAGCTTAGGGTTTCTTATTATATTAATTGCTGTGTGTAGCCGAGATGATTTTTTTCCCCTGCCAGCTTTCCCCTCAGCCTTATTATTGTTCAGAAACCATAAAACTGAAAACTGCATTTTTATGACTCCATGTGACCTTCAGAATTTTAGACACGGCTAACTCCTGCTTGGCTATAATATTTTGGCTCATTAATTTCAGAGAAGATATTCCGATTTATAATTTTATTAAGTTTCTGAAGATTCTTAATACTGTGTTTCTAAATATGATGAACTTCTCTCTACCAAATTTTAATTAAGGAGCATATTAAATCCTCAATTAATGCTTTCAGTAATGCATATTTAATATCCAATAACATTTGATCAGGATCCTTTCAGCGAGAAAGGGCCTGGGGCTTTCAGGATCCTTGGTTTTCCCTGACCAGTAGGACAGCGTATCTTCCTTCCAGCCTTTCTGTGCCCATCACGAGGCACTGGTCATGAACACAATTAACACTTTCATTACTACAATAGCTGCCCCACTGGAGTGAGCAAGAGGCACAGTGGAGATTTTCTGAACTAGTCCAAAACACATGGAGGAAGTTTTAAAACGATATACTTTGAAAATATTTTCTTTCCTCTTTTCAACTCTAATCCTGTTCCCGATGCATAGGAATGGCATGCATTAGTGGGGTGCCTGCAAACGTATCCTGTAAAGGGCCAAGTGCTAAATATTTCAGGTGATGGCTGGCCCTTCAGCCTCTGTCCCAGCGGCTCAGTTCTGCTCTTAGAGCACAAAAGCAGCTGCAGGCAATCCATAGATGGACTGGTGGCTGTGTTCCAATAGGACTTATTGATAGACATGGAAATTTGAATTTCATAAAATTTTAACATGACATGAAGTACTATTTTAATTTTCCAACCATTAAAAAGTGTAAGAACAATTCTTAGCTCGTGATTTGGCCAGTGGCCCTAGTTTGCCAACACTTTCTTGAGTGGAAATAGTCCAGACCTGAGGTTAAGGGGGCCCAGGGTCTCATTCTAGCTCTGCCACAAGGTTAGTGAGAGACTTGCAGAAAAGTCATGGCACTCTCTTGGGAACCAGATTTTCACATAAAATAAATGTTTGGTCTGAATGGCATCTAAGATCTTTTTCTAAGGATAAGTGATTTCTTCCATAGCCGGAACTTGCTCATATACTGCTTCTAGAGGCCCCAAGAGCCATCTGTTCTCATGTTCTTGTTTCTTAAGCAACCCCTCTCTACCACTGGAAGACTAGTTGGAAGGAGAACAAAAGTCACCAGGCCAGCTCAGGAATGTCCTGGGCTCATGGTCTGTCCTTTGGGAGACAAGAGGTTCCTTCTAGACTTGGTTACAACAGAAAAGGTTTCTCCTTCTGCTTTCTTTGACTCCATTCTCTTGCAAATTTCAGAATATTCATCCTGAGAACCCATCCAGGGAGGGCTGACCCTGGGAGAAGTTCATAAAATCAGAAGCAGACAATACAACAGCCCTTCCAAGGGCTGAACTTCAGCTACATTCAAGCCCTCAAGAAGACCCAACTTCTTCCAGCCTCCCACTTTGATTCTCTCTCCCTTCCTCAACCAGGTCCGTCCCCTCATAGTCTGATGGTGGTGGTAATTTAGTCACTCAGTCATGTCCAACTCTTACAACTCCATGGACTGTAACCCACCAAGCTCCTTTGTACATGGAATTTTCCAGGGAAGAATACTGGAGTGGGTTGCCATTTCCTACTCCAGGGGATCTTCTCAACCCAGGGATCTAATCACATCTCCTGGGAATCCTGCATGGGCAGATGGATTCTTTACCACTTGCGCCACCTAGGAAGGCCCTTTGTAGTCTACTTCCTGTGAAAACCTACCCCCGGGATAAGGACATCATTTGATGATTCGTGTTGGAATGAGAACAGTTGTTGAAAACTTGTAACCCTGGAGAAAGCTGGAGGAATTGGGCTTTGATCATTATAAAAGCAAATACTTAATGGGGCCTTACTGTGGGCTGAGCTCTGTGTGTACATTTGCACACACACATGTATGTGTGTGTTTTCCCACTTAAAATCCCCATTTTGCAGATGAAGAAATAAAGGCTAAAAGAATATTAGTAACTTGGCCAAGAAGATCACCTATTAAATGGTTATTTGAGCCTATGTAGTCTGACTGCAGAGCTGCCACTCTTCCATTATGCTGTCTCTGGAATGGTAAAATTTGGGGAATCGGTAAGTGGAAGAAGAGAAGTATTTGAAAGAGCTTGCGTGAACCACTGTATCATACATGCTGTGTATCTGCCACACATCTTGTCTCGGGGAGGTTGTCTCTCCAGGCACGTGCGTTTCTTCCCTCATTCACAGTTTGCCAAGAGGGAGGGTACTCGTGCCCTGGAATCTGGGAAGTGATCTTTCTTAGAGCTGTTGGTTCTGCCTCCTTCTCTTCCTCTCAGGTTACCTTGCCATCCCTTGCAGTAGCATTTTATCCAGATGGCCAAATAATAATTTCATTATAAAAATAATGGGTTAACTAAAACTAATATTTATGATTTATACTCAGAATTTTTTTCCCTATTTCTGAACATAGCAGAAACATAACACTTTAAAATGCCACCGAGGCCATCTGTTTGTTTCCTATCAGTTCTTGACGTCACTTGAGAGGTTTGGTTATTTTAGGTTTTCTGTAACTGTGATCACACAGGACGCATTTCAGAGCGTTAGGACCACTGAACAAGGGACTGACTTGCAAGGCACCTAGAGGTCATGTACTTCTACCTGGTCTGTTCTCCAAGTACTTTTTTCTGACAGGTAGATTTCAGCATACATTTTGGAGCTTCCTGATCAAGTGGTTGAGAGGTTTTTTTTTTTTTTTTAGTAGGAATGTCTTCCTCCCTCCATATGTCAATGAATTTCTCCAACCAGAAACATCTACCCCTGTGTCCAGGTTCTGCCCTCTGGACCTACACAGAATAAGGTATGTGACATGAGCAGATGTTCCAAAATTTTAAAACCATGATCATGTCATTATGGAGGCTTCCTTATTCCAGAAGGAACATCCTCTATTCCTTGAAATGCATCTCCCACAATTTGGCATTCATTCTGCTCACTTTCCTAACCTTTCTCCATCCATTGGCTTCTAGGCTCCCTTAACATGGGTAACCATAATTCTCAGAACCACTTTAAGAATTATCATCTCATCTGATTTTCACAACCACCCTGTAAATAGGGGGGCACCATGTTTCTCATTATACAGGTGTGGAGACTGGGACCAAGGTGGATGAACCCAGGTGTTCAGCATCAATCCCTGGGTTATTTACACCCAGTGAGGAGTTGCTCCCTGTCCAGCGCTCTTTTTCTTTGCAGCCGAGTATCTGCTCATGTAGTTCAGTTGTTCAGTCGTGTCCGACTCTTTGCGACCCCATGAACCACAGCACATCAGGCCTCCCTGTCCATCACCAACTCCCGGAGTCCACCCAAACCCATGTCCATTGAGTGGGTGATGCCATCCAACCACCTTATCCTCTGTTGTCTCCTTCTCCTCCTGCCCTCAATCTTTCCCAGCATCAGGGTCTGGTACTCATAGCAATTGTTTTCATTTTATTTTTATTGATTACTCAATTTAAAGGAAATACCTCAGACATACATACTAAAAGAATATAATCCACAGCTTAACATATGTAGATATAATTGACATGTGCACCATGTCAGTGCATGTAACGGTAAGACCTGTGATCATATAGTTCTCTGGAAGTGAACACCCTCCACACTCAAGGAGACTGCTCTGGAGCACAGGAAGACCACAGCAGTAGCTCAGGGGGACTATAAAGACTGTTGTTAGAGTTCAAGTCAGAGAAATAGAAAGTCAACTCAGCTTTGAAGATGTGTGCAGAGAAGTGCCCTGCTGACCTGGGGGTGACAAAAGGACTGGGTAAGGATCTGCAGATTCTCCTGTCAGGGAGGGTCAGGCAGTTATTTATTTTTTTTTAATAGAGTTCCGTTGCTTTACACTACTGTGTCAATTTCCACTGTTTAGCAAAGTGTCTGTTTAGCAAATAGACATTTAGCAAAGTGTCTGTTTAGGAGGTTTCCTTTTCTCCATGCCCTCTCCTGCATTTATCATTTGTTGATTTTTTGATGATGTATATTTTGACAGAAGTGAGGTAATAACTCATTGTAGTTTTGATTTGCATTTCTCTAATAATTAGTGATGTCACGCATCCTTTCCTGTGTTTGTTGGCCACTTGTATGTCTTCTTTTGAGAAATGTCTATTTAGGTCTTCTACCCATTTTTTTGATTGGGTTGTAAGTTTTTTGTTGTTGTTGCTAACATTGAGCTTCATGAGTTGTTTGTATATTTTGGAGATTAATTCCTTGTTAGTTGCTTCATTTGCAAATATTTTCTACCACTCTAAGGGTTGTATTTTTGTCTTCTTTATGGTTTCCTTTGCTGTGCAAAAGCTTTTAAGTTTAGTTAGGTCCCAGGAACACTCCCAACCTCATTCTATGCAGCCACCTGATACCAAAACCAGACAAAGATAGCACAAAAAAAGAAAACTACAGGCCAATATCACTAATGAATATAGGCACAAAAATCCTCAACAAAATACTTGCAAACCAAATTCAACAACACATTAAAATAGTCATATACTATGATCAGGTGGGATTTATCCCAGGGATGCAAGGATTCTTCAACATATATAAATCTCAATATGCTGTAAGATGCAGAAATAACTTTTAACAAAAGGTAACAATCATTTATGATAAAAGCTCTCCAGAAAGTGGGCACAGAAGGAACCTACCTCAATGTAATAAAGGCCATATACAACAAACCCACAACATGCATAATTCTGAAGGGGAAAAAATGAAAGCACTTTCTCTAAGATCAGGAATAAGACAAGGACCTCCACTCTTACCGCCATTGTTCAACATAGTTGTGGAAGTCCTGGCCGTGGAAATCAGAGAAGAAAAAGAAACAAAAGGAATCCAAATTGGAAAAGAGGAATTAAAACTGTCACTGTTTGCAGGTGACATGATACTATACTCAGGCAGTTATTAAAGCAGAGGCAGGTCAGCTCTTGCAGGAAGAAGCAAACAGGATAGAGAGTCCAGTAGGCTGATTACCAGCAAGTTGACTTGAGGGCTCCACTGAGGAGGCTTATAGGCACATGGAGTTCCCCAGTGGTTCAGCTGGTTAAGAATCTGCCTGCCATGCAGGAGACCCAGGTTTGGATCAGATCTGTTGGGAAGATGCCTTGGGGAAGGGCATGACAACCCACTCCAATATTCTTGCCTGGAGAACTCTGTAGACAGGTGAGCCTGGTGGGCTACAGTCTACGGAGTCACAAAGAGTCAGACACAACTGAACAACTAGCACTTTCACTTTCATAAGGACAAAACACAGTCCCTTGGCACTGCATGTTAGCTTAGGAAGATCTGGGGCGATGGCTACTGACCCCAAAGAGGAAGTCCACAAGCCCACATGTGAGGTCTGAACAGATTCTTGCTGTGTGTCTGCCAGCTTCAGACACTTGGGAGGTATTGAGAATATAGATAGAAGACTCAGATTTGGTATCTACTCAGAAAGTTGGGGGCTTGCCAGGTGGTACTAATGGTAAAGAACCCACCTGCCAATGCAAGAGACATAAGAGATGCAGTTTCAATCGATCCCTGGGTTGGGAAGATGCCCTTGAGGAGGGCATGGCAACCCACTCCAGTATCTTGCTTGGAGAATCCCGTGGACAGAGGAGCCTGGTGGGCTACAGTCCAAAGAGTCAGACATGATTAAAGGGACTTAGCATGCATGCGTGCACAGAAAGCTAGAGCAAGGAAAGTAAAAAAGCATTGTAGGTGTTGGACTTTTTGTTTGTTGTTGTTTAGTCCCTAAGTCATGTCTGATTCTTTTGTGACCCCATGGAATTTAAAAGTAGAATGGTGGAAGGTCCATGGTGGTGAGTAGCAACACGAAAGTTTGAAGTAAAAAGTCAGAACCAGTGGTAGGGAACCTCGAGTGCCAAGCAAAGGAGCTGAAACATCACCCAGTAACAGTGTCAGGACACTTACACAGTTCATGATGGTTTAGGCATCACTAACCCTAAATACTTTGTCTCAATTACCCCATATTCTTCTTGCCATTTTATGGAAGAGGGAGCTGGGCACAAAGAGGTTAGGAGACTTGCCCCAGATCTTCCAGCAAGTGACAGAATCAGGCTTTGGACCTGAGCAGGGTGGCTACAGTTTCTGGACTCCTAACCACTATACCATATAGGATCTGAGGATTGCAGAGTAAAGGCTAGTGAAAGACTCATCATTTGTGTGTTTTTTTGTTTTTAAATCTCAATGCCTGGCCTCACACTGAACATTCAGATTCCATGCATATGAATGACTCTCTGGGTAAATCTGATGTGCACACATCTGGCTGACAGTCACTGCTCTCAGCATTAGGAACCATTAGGATTTTATGATTAAGCTCAACAACAATCCCAAGGTTGAATGTTTGCATGAGGAAGTGTCACAAGCAAAGCAGTATTTTAGCAGAACTGATCTGGCTGTTGTGCCTAACAGGGACTAAGAAAATCAAGAAAGCTGAGGTTGGGAGAGAGTGGCAGATGATTCAGAGGCCAAGTCTCAGGAAAGAAGTGATTGGGCCTGAAGAAGGGAACAGAAATGAAATAAGTCATTGATACTGGAGACCAGCTAGGGCTATGTAAAAAGAGCCATGGATGTTTTCAAGTCGGGAACACTTAAGGAGTGACAGAGTCCTCAGGACACAGAGTTTACCTAAGTAGTTTACAGGTGGGCTCGCATTCCAAGCCCTGCTCCAGCATGCACATGCTGGGTGACCACAGGGAAGCCAATTAATAATTCTGTACTTTTCTTGGTTCATTTGTAAAATAAAAATAAAAAAAGCACCTCCCTTGTTGGGTGAGACATGAATTCTCTAGTGGCTCAGATGGTTAAGAGTCTGCCTACAATTCAGGAGACCCGGGTTCAATCCTTGGGTTGGGAAGACTCCATTTAGAAGGAAATGGCAACCCACTCCAGTATTCTTGCCTGGAGAATCTCATGGAAGAGAAGCCTGGCAGTCCGCGGGGTCAAAAAGAGTCAGATACAACTGAATGACTTCACTTTCACTTTTCACATATACATTTACACATATACTTCACTTTCACTTTTCACATAGTGCTTAGAGGAGTGTTTTGCTCATGGAATGTGCTCAGTAAATAATATCTCTTATTATTTTTAGTGGTAGAAGAGGGAAATCAGTCTGTGGGCACTGTGAGAGACAATAAACTAAGATTTAGAGATTTTGGCCTTAGATGTGTTAAGATCTCTGATCCTACTACAGGCTACCTTCAGACTAGGGAAAAGAAACCCTGCTTTTTTCAAAATGACAGCAGCTTCATTTTCAATGAAAATGATGCTAATTACTGGGTATTGACCCAAGATGAATTTCTCTTTGATGAACTACATACTGCTCTTCAGAAAACCTAGCCAAATCATCTCAAATACCAGGAAGTGTGGGGTAATGCAGTAAATTGGGGGAAAATGTGTATCAGAAGAAATTATTGCTACAAAAATATTTTCAGTAAGTTTGTTCCCTTCATAAATAGTGTGAATGGAATGCCTGAGCAATCAGCTGAAAGCTCGATCTTCTCTGTGGGCTAATTGCTCGTCTGGTTAGTGCAGAATTTAATTTGTGCTATTGTGCAGGCAAGGCTGAGAGCGTGAAATAAACAATGTGTGTTAATTTCACGTTTTCCAGTCTACTTAGCCAAAGAGAAAGCGTGGGCTCCTCTCAGGCCTCACCCCACCCCCTCCCCAGCTTCTCGTCCTGGAACCCGCAGACCATAGAGGGGAGGGATATTTGCTGACTATAGGTGTGGGATTCTTGCTGCAAGACCAAAGGCTCAGGAAAGCCAGTTGACCTAGGCAGTGAAACTGGCCAAGAAGCACACAGAGCTCTCCTCACCCACTCCACACCTAGGGCTGGTGCTGAGATTTTTCCGCTGGGATGAATGGGCATCTGCTGAGACCCAGGCATCTGGCTCTACACTCTCATGTTCATTGATGCCTCTGATCTCCTGTGGAGTTGCTTCCATCAGAGCAAACAGAGCTACCCAACTGAATGATATCCGTGCTGAATGGATTAACTGGATGAGATGAGAGGATCCTTCTCTACTGAGGGCAGCAGAGGTAGCTTTATGGAGAAGCAGAAGAGATGTCCCCTCTAGACTGAAACTTGAGGCCTCCCCTGCCACTGGCCTCCCTCCTACTCCACTCCAAAAATCAGACAAGTCAGATGAACTGGGCTTCTTTCCCTGTGACTGAAGGCATGAGGCCCAGAAAAAGGGACCTGCTCAGAGCCGGGGTGACACTCAGTAGCTTGACCAGTCAAGGATGTGAGCAGAGATGTCAGTCAGGCTGCCTGAATTCAAATCCTGGTTCTAGCCAGTTACCTCAATTTCCTCATTAATAAAATGAGTATCACAATAGTTAATATATATGAAGTGCTTAAAATAGCACCTGGCAGAATGTAAGTGCTCAGTATATGTTAGTTATTACTAGTATTAGTTTGGAATATTCTATGTTTCTAGCCTGTTCGTACTGTTTGTGTTACATGAATATTTGGGTGTGTGATCAAATATTCCTGTCCCCCCAAGAAAGGGGGAATTCTGTTCCCTTGCCTTTACTTTTTCATCTGTGTTGCTTGTATTATTAAAATCTAGGAGGGGAATTCCAGTATTTGGAAATGCTTGAGGTGCTCTTTTAGTTGAGAGAACAGTGTAAGAAGTAAAGTCATTGACGGGAATCCTTGTGAAGGCAGGAAGCTTGCCTCGACTCTGCCAATGACAGCACAGACTGACACACAGTGCGTTTTGGAATATGTGCAGAACCACCAGGGAGTGAGAAAGGCCAGATATATATTTCAAGGCTACAGAGGCCAAAAGACTGAGTGGAAAAAAGTCTTACTTTTCAGGCCTTCCTTGATCATAGGAATGGCTGGCATTGCTTTTCAGGAAAAACCTAGGTGAGTCTTATTTTAACACAGTGGCACAAGGAAGAGCCACCTTACCCTGGCCTAAGAGACACCGCTGTATGTGCTCCCCATGGGACCTCGATAAAGGCTGTGCCCCTGCCTTGGACTGGCTACTGTAGAGTATACTGCAGATACCAGAGTTGTGTTCCCAGGGAGGCCACGATCTATCCTGCTCTTTCCTATACTACACTAGGCCAGTGAGGGATTCAGGGACTCAGTCTAGGTCACACAGCTGGAATGTGACTTCAGGTCTCCAGACTTGAGTCCTCTTCTCTCTCCACTATACTGATCTACCCCTCCAAAAAGTAAGGGATATTTGTCCTAAAGAACCTGTTCTACTGGCTGCTGGTAATGAAAGGGAAAAAGCCCATTTTATAATAGTATAAACTGGAGCTGTGTAACCTGAAGATGAAAGAACAAAAACACATTCACAGTGTTGCAATCGTGGATTTGGAGTCTAGGAAAAGCACTGCTATCAATAAAGTGTCCAATGACCATGGAGTACCTAGTGCATGCAAGTCCCTGGGCTGGAGTTATGGGAGGGGTACAGAGATGAGAAGGAGGCCCTCCCTGCCTTCTGATGCATCCAGACTCCAGGAGAAGATAAAGTGAGTATCCACAGAAGAAAACTTTATGTTAGCATGTGGCAGCTATTACCCGAGCTGCACGGACCAGATGTGACTTAGAATTTGAGAGGAGGTTAGAGTCTGTTAATGCCAGGAGGGGTTTAAACCAGAGATAAGAGAAGCAGTTAAGAAGTGACCCCAGGAAGTACATCACTGCTGCCTGACAACAAGAAGAACTGTATCTCGCTGCAGGGAGGAGCCATAAGGGAAAGCTTTCCACAGCAGGGGAAATTAGGGAGGGGCCTTGGGCAGAAAGAATTTGAATCATTGGAGGACTGGAACAGGGAATCCCAAACAGGAGAAATGTCAAGATCAAAGGCACAAGAAAAGGTAGGCTATCACAAATCTGTCTTCAGTATTAGTCTAATTGGAAAGGTCATTTGGCTCTGAAGACAGACAGACTTTGACATTCGCAGATGGAAAAGATGGTTGTTTAAGTGCTTCACGCAGCAGAAGGAGTGTGGTAGAAAGGAAGGGGGGTTACAATGAATACACTGCCAGGACCCTTTTCTCCATGACTCCCCTGCCTGGCCAGCACTCACAGATTAGACAATGAACCATGAGTTGAGCTTTATTGGACAGGTAGAACAAGGGACTGGGAACGTCCTTGACTTGATGGGACCTGTGACGTTGCCCTGGTTAACCGTCTCCTCCTAGCTCAGAACCATCCATGGCCTGTATATGCTGTTACTCCTCTCTGGGGACTTAAGGGTTTCCTGAAAGCTGTGTTGGCAGGAAGAAGGAGGGAATGAGGTGAAATCCACAGTAACCCTTCAACCTCCCCACAATCTTCAAGCAGGCATGGGATGAGAATTTCTGCTCTTCAAGTTTCCCTTGAAGTTCACTTGCAAATACTTTCATCTAGATACAAATACATCAAAGAAGAAGGTAAGAGGTAGAGAGGGAAAAGATAGCACACAGTGCCTCCAGGAAGTCCTATTTCATCATCGCCTCAAGTGAGAAGCTGCCCTGAGAGAATGTGAGAACTCCCAGCAGGGGACCGCCATTAGTTGCAATCCCTACTCAGAAGCGGTTCACATTGTCGGACATCGCTTGGTGTCTGCTTCCTGGAAGTAGTCACCTCTGGAAGAAGTAGGAGGTCTATGTGCAAAGACTCTGGGAGAAACATGTGCGACCTCCCTCTCCTTTCTATTTCTTCCCTGCCTTGGTAGCTGTGGAGCAAAAAACAGAGGAGAAGGATACAGAAAGGGAGGGGACAGGCGGGTACTCAAGGCGACTTCTCTGACCTCACAATTTTTAGCAGGTTGATGTGGGTTCTGTCTCCAGCTTTCCTTCCTGAGAAAGCCCAAGAAAGATCTACTTGAAGTGTCAATCCAAAAAGACCCTCTAGTTAGTTAGTTTAGTTGCTCAGTCGTATCCGACTCTTTGCGACCCCATAGACTGCAGCACACCAGGCCTCCCCGTCCATCACCAGCTCCCGGAGATTACTCAAACTCATGTCTGTTGAGTTGGTGATGGACCCTCTGAAGCAAAGTAAATGACAGGTGGCAGGAGGCTGCCTGCCACTGCAGAGCCCAAGAGGGTAAGCAGCAGGTCAGAGCAGGAGGAACACAGACTCAAGGGTCCAACTGGGCAGGTGCGGTGGCTTGACTGAAAGTGGCACAGCTAGTTATTTTGCTAAATGAATCAACCTGCTTGGTATTGATTCTAACGTGTAAAATTGGGTTGGTGGTGTACGTTGAAAGAAACTGACTGCTTGAACGTGCCTGAGAATCAGGCAAAAGTTTCTTTTCCTCGGGGTTCCTAATGCCAAGAGAGCCTGAATTATGACTCCTTATGATGCTTGGACCTCCCTGGACTTTTGAACATCTCCCAATGTAGATACTGATCTCTGAGATGAAGAGACAAGAAGAACATAGCTCGGCCCTGCGAGGACACCAGCTCACATCAGTGACCCAAGTGACTCATTCCTATGCTGAGCCTCTCCGGGTAGCACTGCCAATTCCCAAGACTTTTCTCTCCTTCCAGAACCAGTTCACGGCCTCTGCGCCATGAAGTTAACTTCAAGTAGCCAACACTGATCCATGCATTCTCTTCCCAACGGCCCTCTAGTGAAAGCTCCCACTTGAGAGGGGTTCCTCGGCTCTGAGCTATTCATGGTTTTTCTCATTTATGTTCACATCTAATCTATGAAGTGAAGCATTTCTCTATTTACTGATTGAAAAACTAAAACTTGAAGATACGAAGGAATCTGAATTACAGTCAAGCTGATTCCCAGATTTAAGCTCTGGACCACTGCATTTGAGTGCCTCTTCCAGCCCTAGCGATATGCACTGTGGCTTTAGTATTAAAACCCCACCTTGGATTAGATCTGGGATTTCTGGACTGTGTAGGAATATATACACATCCCTTAGTCAGGGAACTTGCAATCTAGATAGACAGCTAAAACATTTGAAAAGATAGTTAAAACCCAGGGTACAGGTACTCACACTGTATCAGAATATTGAGCAATATTTATTGAGCATCTAGTATGTCCCAGACATGGAACTGAGCTCCTAAATGTCTCAAAAGAAAGATGCCTCTGCCTCAGTGAAGCGTATAGTTCACTGAGAGAGTTGGTCCTCAGTGAAGAAGTTTGAAAATGGCTATGTATTAATAATTTACAGTGTAATTGTTAGGGAGAGAAGAAGCTGTATGCTGTGAGAGAGAGTAGTGATTTATGTGGAAGGTCAAAGAAGGCCTCCCTTCCAAAGTGTCATTTTAGCTGAGATTTGAAAGATGGGCCAGATCAGGTGAAATGTAAAAAGCTTGGGATCTGGAATGGAATAGTTTCTGGTCAGAACCTTCAGAGAGAAAGAAACATGGAACTTTAGAGAAACACACCTAAGCAAGGCAGCCAGCTGCGTGTCTGCGGCTTTCCCCTCCTTTTCTGGGCCTCTGGAGCCCCTGGGCCTCACACTCTGAATGCTCTGGGCCTAGCAGATGGCTCCCCTTCTGTCTGCACCCCTGCTTTATTTCTACAGCGTTATCCACAGCTTCAATCTGAGCTTGACCTCCTTCCTGCTTTGTTCATTTTCTTCTTTCAGTCATGATGGGGGCTTCTGGACCATTGGACAATGGGACTTATGGTTCATCTCTCTAAAGAGGGGGCCATTGGGGCAAACAGAGACCCTCCGGAGAGCTCTGCTTCTGTTTTTGTCTTCCCTTCTCCAGCCTCCGTGGGAGCTAGGACCTGGGAAGACTGTAAACTGTATACATTATTTCCTTTTTGATTAGGTGAATAAATAACTTGATTGAGACGCGCCTCTTTGGAGGACGATGCTGGCAGGCTTCCAGGAGTGGGAGGCAGCTGGCTCTGAGTACAGAGAAGGTGGCAACAAAGACCTGAAGGACAGATACATCAAGGACAGGCTTAGGATCCTGCCTGGCCCTGGGAAGGACCAACCAGAAACATTTAGGTAAAGAGATTTGCCCCTTTCCTGCCTCGTGAGGGAAGCTTCAGGTTTGGGTTGCCTTTGCAAGTGCTGGGACATCTGTTCCAGCCTACTGCCCTCCCGAGGGACAGGCTTCAGCTGGGAGGAGTGCATGGACACAGGCTCTGGGCAGCTGACAACAGTCATGCTTCTCAAGTGGGCACACACAGTAGGTCCCTGTAGGAAAGGTCTCCACACACAGTAGGTCCCTGCTAAGTATCTCCATATATTTGAGGCATAGAGACATTAGTACCCGGAGTACATTCACTGGCCTTTGATCCACGCTCCTCTGTATTTGAAGTGTGAGTCTAAGTTGAGGTCCTCTGTCTTTCTCCAACCAGGAGACACCATTCACCATCTGCAAGCCTCCCAAAGTGGCCCTGCCCCACCTGAGAGCTATGACAAGCTGGTTCTAACAACCCATGCTCCCCTGTAGCAAGTGGGGAGGGGAGACATGTTAGATGCTGATTCAGGTACAAGCCCCAAGTCAAGTCCTAGCTATGAGACTCACTACTCTGAAGACAGGGGTGATGACAGTCCTGAGTTTGGACACGCAGATGTCTAAGGCATCTGGAACTGGCTTTACAGTACAAAATTGGGTTTCCTTGCTTGTTACTGATCTACCACTGGCTGGTTGTTCCTTGGAATTAAGTCAAAGTGATTTCAGAAATCTTTTGTTAAAACGGCCTTAAGATGGGAAACACATTAGTCTGATTTCAGTCATTAACACCTTAAGTGGTTAGAGAATAGTTGACAACTGTTCTTGAGGACAGATCTTCCCAAGTGGCTCAGTGGTAAAGAATCCTGCAATGCAGGAGATGAAGAAATGTGGGTCGTGAAGATCCCCTGAAAGAGGAAATGGTGACATACTCCAGTAATCTTGCCCAGAAAACCCTATGGACAGAAGATCCTGGTGGGCAACAGTCAATGGAATCTCAAGAGTCTTACACAGTTGAGCGATTAAACAACAACAGCAACAATCCTTTAGGACCAAAGGGATGTATGAGGACTTAAAATAATTTAACACCATTTATGGAGCCCACTTGGAGCCCAGGGGAGCACTGGGTCCTTCATTATGACTTCCTCTTCAATTCTCAGGATTTGAACCCAGGTTTGTATGGGGATGACCACTATGCCATTTCCACTATTCCAGCTGCCCCCATCCCCTTGAAGAGGGTGTTGGGAAAACGATACCGTTTGAGGGAGATGCTGGCCCTGGAGATCCTCAGAGAGAGCTCCTCTGAGTACCTGGGCACCTAGGATGGAAGGAAAGGCAACAGTGTCCTGATTTGACTGTGGTCAGCCTGCGGTCCCTGCCTTCCCACACCGTGTACTCCTGGCTCCTGGGCAGGTCCTCTCCACAGTAGGTATTGCTCAGTACCAGTCAGCATGCTTGCTTCCAAGAAGGCCTCCAGGAGTCCCAGCAAAAGCTGAGTGCACAGCCAGATTTTGAGCCAAACCCAAGCACATCAGGACTAGGACACTGTCTTTTAGGAGAGGAGAACCTGCCTCTGAGTTGAAGCATGTAGAGAGAGGTGGTCTTGCTATCTCTGTGCCCACTCCTCACTCCTTTCCAGGGAGTCCCATGCAGGCTTCCATGTGGGAGACGACCTCTCACCCATATGATTCTACTCATCTTTGACCCCAACCTCCAATCTCTACAGGTGCTCCAGCTCCAATTTATGATCTCTTTATGGCTCCAGTCAGCTGTTTGTGCTTCATAAATTGCTTCCCATGCTTTGAGGGATGTTCTTCTTAATGATACATAGCCCTACGTCTCCCCTTTCCATGCTGACCTAGAACAGAAGGGTTGCCCCACCCTTATGACAGTGTATATTACCCTGTGATGTATATCTGTCTTCCCTTCAAGAGAGAAAGCCTCTTGAAGGCAGTATCTGTTACATTATACTATCTCACATAGTATCTGTCACTTAGTAGCCCTTTGGGGAAGACGTCTCTGGTCTCTTCTCCACCTTCCAGTCTTGGGTGGTGACACTTTCTATGTACCCTCTCATGTATCACTCACACAGGAAGCTTGATGGGGACTGTCTGTTTATTTGTGTGCACCATCAGTAGGCCATAGTACCAGTAAGAGGGCCCGTGACTGTCTGATCCTTTAGCCAATCACAAGTGCCCAGCATGTTTCTGACATCAAGGACATGTTGGACACCAATAAACACATGTTGAATGAATGAACAAGTCAGTCTGGGCTTCTGAAGACTAATTTGGTGGTAGGCTTTCCCTGGGTCAGACACCTCATCCCAGTGAGCGCCTTGTTCTCTTAGCCTAGGTTTCCTGACGGGCACACTTGATTGCAATCACCCAGTCCCTAAATCATTAAACTGTTCTTACCTCAATCACTGTGCTAGGGGGAGTAGTCTTAGATAAAAGGCTTCAGTGGAATATTTTATTTTTTCCCCAAAGTTCCATGTTCTCCTTTGCTATACTACAAACAGAACATAAACAACTAATGAGTTTTTCCTGCTATGCATGAGGAGAGAAAAGGAACATACTTCATCCTGTGGCCAGTTTTATACTCTGCAAAACTGGGGAATCTTTGAGTGGTGTCTTAGAAAAAGCTTTCTTCCCAAGGGTTAGAAGACTATACTCTACTATTAAATTGCTATGACACCTCAGGCAAATTTACCCAACTGGCCTAGTTTCATAGTTTCCAGTGCTGATTTCATTTTTCTAGTCTGTTTCTAGAGTACTATTCTAGTCTGTTTAATAATTGTTGCAAAAAATATTAAAAACTTCTTTCACAAGTCCAGGCTTTTAAACATTCATGAAGCTTATTTATATGCTTTTTTTTGTCCTCCATGGTAAGTAAGGTAGTGAAATCATTCTTAATATTTTCAATAGTTGGTCTACACAATCTCCAATATTTGGTATAGCTTTCAATTTCCAAGAAGTTTGAATTCAAAGATTTGTACCCTTTGACCCTTGAACAATATCCTTTCCCCAATGGCAAGCATTCCCATGTGTCCTGACCACATGATTCACAGAGCATAAGCTAATTCACATGGAGTAATAAGAGAGAAAACCCCAAAGGGCTTGTTCTCCAAATACATGACTCCCTGGTTGGAGAAATTTCCCACAGTCACGGTGGCCTGTATTTTTTGGCAAGAGTGTATTCCTATTTCCCTGTCAGTCACAGACCAGGACTCCTGATCTCCTGCAGTGCATCAGGCTTACCTGGACTTGCAGTCCAATGACCCTAGCACTGGATCTTTCCAGCCTGGCAGGAATCATGGGAGGGACCAAAGCTGAGAAGTTCTGGGCTTTCAGTTTAGTTGCAATTAAAGACATGGCGTAAGTACCTGTAGCAGGGTCACATCAATTACCATCACGAAGCAGGGAAGAGTGTCTGGTTTGTTACACTACTTCTGAAATCCAAGGCTTAGTGAGGTGCCAGGGCTGGCCTGAGTAACTACCAAAATTCAGAGGTCATGACATATGGCTACACGCACCCATCACTGTCAGACAGAAAGCTGCCTTCTTATCCAAAAGTGCCTTTTGGACTTGGACTTCAGCAGAGTCTGCATAAATATTGTGTCACCACTGTTCATGGGCTTGGAATAGAAACCATGTAGTTTCATAGGGAGAGCACTGTGGACAAGAAGACAGTGAACTAGGGCTCTAGCTGCAGCCTTCGTGAGAGAATGCCTTCCAGACTGTGGGTCTCATTTTCCTCATCTTTACATAAAAGAATTATTCATAGACACTTTTTTTTTTAATCATTTAGCTTGAGGATCAACTGCATTCACATCATCTGGGCCCTTGTCTGTGAAGGTAGATCCCTAGGCTCCTCACAAGACCTGTTGAATCAGAATATTAACGGGTGAACATGGAAATAAGCACTAGAAACAAGCTTACCAGGTGATGTTTTTAAGCTTACTAAAGCTCAACAACCCCAGAATCAGATGATCTCTGAGCTTCTGTCAGGAGACATCATCTTAGGATTTTATGAATATAATTATTGTAAGGTCCACAAGGAGCAAAAGTCAGGAACAAAACTACAGTTTTAGCTCTTGATCTTTCATTCTCCACCCATGTATGCCAGTTCTATGTGGAAAGATTTATTTGAAAAATCTGGTACATTCTGAGGGCACAGTAGTCCCAGATGCATTTTGAGGTTCCCTCCAGGGAGTTCTGGAGCATGAAACCCGAAATGTGAGGTGAGAGAGGAAGAAAGCCCTCTCTGTGTTCTTAGGGAGAGAGAGCAGCCCCAGAAACAGCAGCCCCCAAATTATCCTCCAGCTCCCGTGCTATTATAAAGAAAAGCTGACACAGCAGAGCCCAGGGGATGCTGAGCGTCTTCAGAGCACTAATCACTGAGGCAGGCAGGCTAATGCAAGGAGAACACTTTCACAAACAGCACCTGTCCTGAGCAGTCATCTGCTATTTTTAGAGCTGTTGTAAAGAGCAGAGGGACATTTGTAGAAACTCCAAAAGGGCACCAGGTAGGAAGAAGATGGAGAGGTGGGGGCATATTTTCTCTGGCTGCTTGACTAATACCCCATCAGTTGAGTCAGTGAAAACTTGGCCAGCCTAATGTTCTTTGTTTTGTTTTGCTTTGCTTTGTGATTGAGGATGAGCTGGGGGTGGTGAGAAACAAGGTGAGATAAGGAACATCATTCTGATCTATTGGTGGTGTTTTTGATGGCGGAACACATATTTAAACATTTATATGGTTTTGATTCCAGAAAATAGAACAGTCTATTCTCTGTGGCTTATTTTGGAAAAGCTCAAAGTAGGAATAAGTGGCAAATACTTTTATTTTGTTAATTTTATCCAGCGGCAAAATTGTCCTCCTGGTTGGAATTAACATACCTTGCATTTGTAAATAGGACAAATCACACGATTTAGTACTAATGCATGTTGGTTAGATTAAGTTGGTTAGGATCTAGAGCTCGGAGATTGTGGAAAGAACATCAACTCTTATTTCAAAATAAGAAATATTAGTGAACACTAATTGAGGGTTTAAAGAAACACTCTGAAAGGGGGGTGCATTGACAGTTGGCTAAAGACATCAGCTCCACACAGGAGGGTGGAATGGGACTTCTGTAGTATGTGCTGACATGGAATGTCCCATCAAAGTGAACACAATCGATCTGTTAAATGTTACGCATGTGTTTGACCTTTCAAGTAGATTTATAATACTTCAGGTCAGAAAATGTCATTTTCTGATCCATCTCCTCTTCTCCCACATGCAATTAAAAAATTCTTTTTGTCTTGCAGCCTCTCCAGGAATATTGGGTTATCTGTAACGAGATATCTATTCCAATCCTCCTCTACTTTATAGATAAGCAGAGAATTTTCATCAAGTTTACTTTTCAAGCTCACACAGCTATCCGTTTGCACAGTTGGCCTAGAACCCTGGTTTCCTAACTCTAAGCCTAGTGCTTTTTCTACTGTATCAGAGATCCTGAGGCACCTAGAGTTCGAAGTACGTCAAAAAGTCATCTAACTTAATTAGTTATCTCCAGTAATTGAATTGACAAACTGAAGATCACACAGACTTTTTCTATAATTGTTTTGAAACATGAAATTATATAACAGAGATGAATGTCAAGTTGAGATGATTTTCTTTTGGTTCTGTTTGACAGAAATATAAAACAAACAAGTAAAAATAGCACCTGGCTTCATCTTAATGCATAGTGGTCTTGAGGTGTTTAATTCAGAACCGATGGATGTCGCAGAACTATTTTTATAGGGTAAGCAAATTATGATGGGAACTGAGCTCTGATTTTGCTACATAAATTTTATATATGTTCCTTAATGCATTATAACTAATGCAAACACATTGATATTGTTGGAATAAGAACCTCAGTGAACTGCAAAATATTAACAGAACTGCAAAATAACAAATCATGTCCACTCAACTTCCCAATGGTTTCTCCCTACTCCTTGTGTCAGGCCTCTCCCCAAAATCTGCTTCTTGTGTTAAACACCATCTTATAGAGTTTTATTCTCAGGCAGATGCCATATTCCCTCCCTTTAAAGTATTTGCCCATACAAATGTAATAAATTCTCTGACATAATGAAAAGAGGAGAGATATCTTAGTCCACTTGGGCTGCTAAAACAAAATACCACAGATTGGGAGGTTAGTAAACAACAGAAATTTATTTTTCACAGTTCTGAAGCTTGGAAAGTTCACAATCAAGGCCCTGATAGAACAGTATCTGGTCAGAGTCTGCTCTATGCAGGTCATCTTTTCCCTACATCATTACACGCCAGAAGGAACACTTTGAGGTCTCTTTTAAAAGGATGCTAATCCCATTCCACTATATAATCATAAGACATTTGATTTAGGTCATACTTGAGTGATCCAGTGGTTTTCCCTACTTTCTTCAACCGAAGTCTGAACTTTGCAGTAAGGAGTTCATGAACTGAGCCACAGTCAGCTCCCGGTCTTGTTTTTGCTGACTCTGTAGAGCTTCTCCATCTTTGGCTGCAAAGAATATAATCAATCTGATTTCAGAATTGACCATCTGGTGATATCCATGTGTAGAGTCATCTCTTGTGCTTTTGGAAGAGGGTGTTTGCTATGACCAGTGCGTTCTCTTGGCAAAACTCTATTAGCCTTTTCCTTGCTTCATTCTATACTCCAAGACCAAATTTGCCTGTTACTCCAGGTATCTCTTGAATTTCTACTTTTGTAATTCCAATCCCCTCTGATGAAAAGGACATCTTTTGGGGGTTCTAGTTCTAGAAGTCATGTAGGTCTTCATAGAATCATTCAACTTCAGCTTTTCAGCATTACTGGTTGGGGCATAGACTTGGATTATTGTGATATTGAATGGTTTGCCTTGGAAACGAACAGAAATCATTTGGTTATTTTTGAGTTTGCACCCAAGAACTGCACTTCACATTCTTTTGTTGACTATGAGGGCTACTCCATTTCTTCTAAGGGATTCTTGCCCACAGAAGTAGATACAATAGTCTTCTGAGTTAAATCCGCCATTCCAGTCCATTTTAGTTCACTGATTCCTAAAAGGTCAATGTTCACTCTTGCCATCTCCTGTTTGATCACTTCCAATTTACCCTGATTCATGGATCTAACATTCCAGGTTCTTATGCAATATTGTTCTTTACAGCATCAGGCTTTACTTATATTACCAGTTACAACAACAACTGGGCACTGTTTTGCTTTGGTTCTGTCTCTTCCTTCTTTCTGGAGTTATTTCTCCACTCTTCTCCAGTAGCATATAGGGCACCTACTGACCCCAAGCCAGGCTTCAACAGTATGTGAACCTTGAGCTTCCAGGTATTGAAGCTGGATTTAGAAAAGACAGAGGAACCAGAGATCAAATTGCCAACATCTGCTGGATCATCGACAAAGCAAGACACTTCCAGAAAAACATCTACTTCTGCTTTATTGACTACAACAAAGCCTTTGACTGTGTGGATCACAACAAACTGTGAAAAATTCTTAAAGAGATGGGAATATCAGACCACTTGACCTGCATCCTGAGAAATCTGTATGCAGTTCAGGAAGCAGCAGTTAGAACTGGACATGGAATAACAGACTGGTTCCAAGTTGGGAAAGGAGTACATCAAGGCTGTATATTGTCACCCTGCTTATTTAACTTATATGCAGAGTACATCATGCGAAATGCTGGGCTGGATGAAGTGCAAGCTGGAATCATGATTACCAGGAGAAATATCAATAACCTCAGATATGCAGATGATACCACCCTTACAGCAGAAAGCGAAGAAGAACTAAAGAGCCTCTTGATGAAAGTGAAAAAGGAGAGTGAAAAAAATCAGGTTAAAACTCAACATTCAGAAAACTAAGATCATGGCATCCAGTCCCATCACTTCATGACAAATAGATGGGGAAACAATGGAAACAGTGACAGACTTTATTTTTTTGAGCTCCAAAATCACTGCAGATGGTGACTGCAGCCATGAAATTAAAAGACGCTTGCTCCTTGGAAGAAAAGCTATGACCAACCTAGACAGTATATTAAAAAGTAGAAACATTACTTTGCCAACAAAAGTCTGTCTAGTCAAAGCTATGGTTTTTCCAGTAGTCATGTATGGATGTGAGTTCGACTATATGAGAGACTATGAGAGTTGGACTGTAAAGAAAGCTGAGTGCCTAAGAATTAATGCTTTTAAACTGTGGTGTTGGAGAAGACTCTTGAGAGTCCCTTGGACTGCAAGGAGATCCAACCAGTCCTTCCTAAAGGAAATCAGTCCTGAATATTCATTGGAAGAACTGATGCTGAAGCTGAAGCAGAGGCTCCAGTCCTTTGGCCACCTGATGCGAAAAGCCAACTCATTGGAAAAGACCATGATGTTGGGAAAGATTGAAGCAGGAGGAGAAGGGGATATCAGAGGATGCGATGGTTGGCATCACCAACTCAATGGACATGAGTTTGAACAAGCTCCGGGAGTTAGTGATGTACAGGGGAGCCTGGCTTGCTGCAGTCCATGGGGTCACAAAGAGTCAGACTTGACTGAGTGACTGAACTGAACTGATTAAAATTTGAAAGCACAAAAAAGCAAGGTGCTTAGTGGGAGTAGTGGGCTATGTGCCCATCACTCAAACAGGAGTAAATTCTTTGGAGATAGGTATTGACCTTTAGATACCATACATCACAAGAAACAAAGTAGATGTCCAAAAAGTATCCATCAAATCAAAGCAACTTTTTTAGGATCCTCAGTAATGAAGCCAATAATGGTGTATGTAGGAGATTCCCTCTCCAGGCATTCGTCAAACCATACCATAGTATACCACTGATTCCCTCCTTGCAAGGCCAGATTTGATCCAACTTTTTTCAATCTGTTTACTCTTCTCTGCACCCAAGCAATCTCCAGAAATTATTTTAAGGGAGATTTACAGCACTAAGTCTTCTATAATCCCTCCCCTAAGGACTCTAGAAGCAAAGAAAACAAGAAGTATGAAAATTGATATACACAATGGAATATTACTCAGCATTAAAAAAAAAATTCATATGAATCAGTTCTACTCAGGTGGACGGAACTGGAGCCCATTATCCAGAGTGAAGTAAGCCAGAAGGAAAAACAACAATACAGTATACTAACGCATATATATGGAATTTAGAAAGACGGTAACGAGAACCCAGCATGCGAGACAGCAAAGGGAACGCAGATGTATAGAACAGACTCGTGCACTCTGTAGATGAGGGCAAGGGTGGGATGATATGGGAGAATGGCATTGAAACATGTTGATTATCATGTGTGTAGTCAATCGCCAGCCCAGGATTGATGCTCAGGGCTGGTGCATCGAGATTTCCCAGGGGGAGGGAGGAGGGAGGGAGGAGGGAGGGGGGTTCTGGAGGGGGAGCATATGTAAACCCATGGCGATACCATGTCATTGTATGGCAAAACTAATAGAAAAAAAAGAAAAGAAAAGAAAATTGAAATAAACAGCCAAACATCAAAAAGGAAAAAGAAAGAAGAAAAAAGAAAGAGAAATAAGTCAGGAAGGTTTGAGCCTTTTGAACTCTATGTTGACCTCACCCCATCAGTTATATTCTCCCAGCTTTTGCAGGACACAGCCCAGCCTCCCTACTCCCCACCCCAAGCTGTTATCCTATCCCAAGAAACTCCAGCAAATCTTGGAACAAAGACTGGCAGCAAATGAAATTCCCTGTCTGGACTGAGAATAGAATGCAATTAGCCAGGGAAGATTGTGAAATTTGTTCTTAAATGCTACAAGTATTTTCTCTCCTGACCCTCACCTCCACGACATTCCTCTTCCAGCCAGCTCCAAAGACCCCTTCATACAGGGTCTCTGCAAAGTGAAGCGTGACCTTTAGATTGAGATATGCTCTGTTGCAATACGTTGGAATATGTTCCAACATGTAACTTGAGATCTATTTACTAAACCGTTTGGCACATTCAGCATGTCGTGGGGGAATTGTTGGCGGGGCCTGCGGTGTGTTTTTCACTCTTCCCTGATGCATTACCAGACAGAAGGTCATCCCAGTCTAGCAGAGATGGGTGCTGCACAGGGCTCATTACCTCTCAGCAAGGCAGCCAGATGAGGCTGTGGGATGTTTTCTCTTCATCATTCAAGCTTGAAAGGAAACTGTCAGCCTCCACTTGCTCTTAAAACAATGAAAATTTAGGTGACAGCCCTCTCGTTAGCTCAATGAAAATGAAAGTTTCGAGGCAGAGACTTCCCTCCTTTGTAGTGAGCTAACCAACTCCACCTCAAAGGTCATCCCAGAAGTCAAGGCATGGGAATGAATATCAGCTTCTGGGTACAGGGTGGAAACAATAAAATGATACACCTTTTTGGTAAGATCAGAAATTTTCAGGATATACAGCTTCTGAGCTTGGGAAAATGGGTAGATTTCAGATAAATCCAGGCTTTCCATGGCTCACTTCTGCTGGGAAATAAATACATGTCTAGTTTGTTCTCTTCTGACCTATATACATTCACATTACCAGAAAACAAATAAGGATATTATTATACTACTAAATACTCTCATTAGGAGAAACACAAGGAAAAGTGCCTAGTGTAGATCCTATTCTCTAGACTTACCACTGCAGAATTTCTATTCTAAGAGGATTTGGTTAATATTTGATGAGCCACTTGGATAGCACATAGAGTTATGGGAGTCCTAATAATTGCTTACATTTGTAGAGCACTGTATTCTGGGACATCCATATGCATCATTTACTCATTTGATCCTTGTAACAGCCATGTATAATAGTCTGCATGGGTTTTCAGTCTTCCTATTTTTTAAAATAAAATCTTAGGAATATTAGAACTGAAAGTGACCTCATCTATAATTTTGATCGGTTTATGCTAACCAGGAATGCCTGTTAAATTGTACGGGGAATTGTCTCCAAAACCTTTGTGTGTGTGATGCCCTCCTAAAATTCTCCAACTTCTTGCTACTCATCCCCTCAATCCACACATACAGAGTCTGAATCAGTAAGTAGGGATGAGACCCCAGATACAAACACTTCTTAGAACACACTTTGAAGCTCATGTTGATTTCCACCACAGCTTTAGACCAGCTCTTTATTTGTCCTGTGGAGAAACTGAGGATTAAAGCAGTGATGTGACGAACCCAGAGGCACAGGCGATGGCAGGGTCTGTATTCCAACCCTGGCCTTCCAGTGCTTAGTTGAATGGCCTTTCTTTCACACTTTTCTACATCATTCCAAATTAAGAGGGGATTGCTAACATGGTGCTATTTATTTTATACCATGTTTTGCTTTTTGCTAACCAAAAAGATAAATGATAAGAAATGCACTATTTAAAATGTGCCTGATGTGAGTAAAGTTCCCAGAACCACAATTTGTGTTAGAGATGTTTCCATCTGAATGCACGAGCCTCACAGATTTTACTCCTCAGTCCCAAGATTTGGCTCGGACCCTCTTGAACAGTGACAACTCTCTTTTTCTCTTGATGACACTTCATTTCAATTCTCTGCAACTTCCTCATATACCAAGGAGCATTCCAATGAATTTTGGATCAAATAATCAATAACCTAAAATATGTGGGTAAGCAATGATGAGGAAGAGAAAGCACTTTAGAAGGCTAAGGAGTTACATTGCTTAAGAAACAAAAGTGCTTCTCTCTTCACTTCTCTGACCCTCTGTCAAACCTCTCTCTAATCATCCCACCTGAGGCCCTCATACTCCTGGATGGGAGGGGCTCGTTACAGCCGTGGCCCTCAGTTGGTTCCATTTATCAGTGAACAGAATTAATATGTAAAATGGTAGCACTCTAATTCTGGTGCTTTCCGAGCCCAAGTTCTAAGAAATAAAGGCAGGACTTCCTTCTGAGCATGCTGTTTTTCTTTTTAAGAGTTGTGAGTTAAGTTTTATTCAGGGTCTTACTGAGGACTATAACCTGGTACAGTCTCTCAGATAGGTCTGAGGACCTGCTCCAAAGACATAGGGGGAATCTAGCTTACATATATTTTACTGTTAAGGAATACAAACAGTCAGGCATAAGTCTTGGTGAGACACATTTGACACTACATGTTGAATAAGCAGATCTAAGGTAGGGTCTATAGATTCCCTACCCTCGATTCCTGTCTAAAGCCCTAGAAAGAAGCCTCATTAGGAAATTCTTGATGGAAGAATCAGGGAGTGTTATGCAGTCCTGTTCTTAATGAAAGGTGTTTTGTCCAGAATGATCCAAGTAAGGTTTTACGCAACACAGTTTTCTATTATAGGCATTACATCTACTTGCTAGTGGCTCTATGTAATTATTATATTTCTTTTCCCCCAAAGAATGTGCAGTTGGGACTCTCTTCGCAGTAGTAAGGGTCTTCAAACCAATTGCCCCTCCACTTTTTTATTGTGATAAAGTATACATAGCATAAAATCTATCATTTTAACCACCTTCAAATGTGCAATTCAGGGGCATTAAGTATATTCACTGTCTCCAATTGTCACCACTATCCGTGTCCAGAATTTTTTTCATCAATCCAAACAGAAACTCTGTGCCCATAAAATAGTAACCTCCCATTTCTTCTTTTTCCCTTCCCTCAGCCCAAGTAACCTTTACTCTATTTTCTGTCTCTATGATATTTGTCCTTTTGTTTTCAGCTTATTTCACTTAGATGTCTTCAAGTTTCATCCATGTTCAAGTGTATATATATGAATTTCACTCCTTTTTAAGGATGGATAAAATTCTATTAAATCTATTATACCACATTGTGTTTACCCATTCATCAGTGGCTGAACTAATGAATGGGTTGGATCTGGTGCATATTTACCCAAGTAGGCTGTGGGGTGTAGGGATGAGGGAAGAAAGTGATGAGCATTGGTGAGTTCTTAGGGAACCTCTTAATAAACTATAGAAATATTACACTTATACATTTTTTTTCTCAAATAAAAATGGACATGATTTGACAAGTATGTTTGTACAGGGATAACTGAAGAGAATTTTGAAAACATACTTTCCAGAAAACTAAGCAGGTATGGTCACCAGAGCTCCCTTAGCAACTGGAAAAACAAAGTGGGGGGAAAAGCTGTTCTCCTTAAGGATTTCCCCCTTCTGAAGCAGAGGTTCTAGAACTCTGTTCCCTACATTCCTGACTTTGACATCTTCTGTGAAAACGAGAGCCTTCTCTTCCTGAAGGTACTTGTGTCTGCACAGTGGGAAGCAAGTACCTGGAACCCCCAGGAGGAATGTCCTAGAAGCTGCCTGTGGTCCAAGGTGTCTGAGTCATCTCTTAGCCTCTTAGCCCCTCTGTCCTGTTTTCACTAAACACAGGACCAGGGACAAAAAAGATGGACAAAGTTGTGGAAAGCAGCATAAGACTGAAGTCAGCCCTGTCAGAACCTTTTTAGGGAGTGGGAATGAAGTTGTGCTGGGAAAGAGCTGCTTTGGGGCTAATATAAGGCAACTTGGAGCTGAGATTCATGAAGTCTCTGCTACTCCCTCTGGGCTGTGTCAACTTCTGGGAGGAGCGTTCGGATATCACGAAGTTGGCAGCATAACCAAAAGTTTATGTGAGACTGGGGCAAGATTAAATCTCCCTCCTCTTGCTTTTCCCTAACTGGTGGATTTCATGTTATGTAAGAAGCACACGCTTGACTCTAGAGATGGGAAGCTAGGGATGGGTGATGACGAAGCACTGGGGGAGGGGCTGCAAGTTTGTGAAAAGCAAAAGAATTACAGAAAGCAAGTCCATCGCAAGTCCTCTTATTTTTCTTGCACTGTGTTCCAAACCCAAACAAATGAAAAAAAAAATGTATGTGTGCAAAAGCAAACCTTAAACCATTTTGCGAATCCCACCCTAGATTTCACATTTCTCCAGTGAGGCTCACATTCCTTTATTCAGATTCCAAAAGTAGAGATAATTTGTTCCAAATGTTTCCAAAGCCTACCAGCAGAAGGGCCTAACGATTTTTCCAGAGCTGGAGAAAACTGTGAAATTTTCTACACTCTAATGGAGCATTCAAAGTGAAAAAAAGGAAAGAGAGACAAATGAAGGGAAAGGGCAAAGGAATGTTTTGATGATCTATTTGTTTATTTTGTTACAGTCATGGCTCTTTGACAAGCCGTGAGGAGACACATTGATTGCCAATGTTTTATTTCCTTTGGCGAGGTAGCATTTCTTCTGTATTATGCAGCAGGTTATGATGGAGAAATCAGCCATATTGTTACATATATTTCTTGTAAGATGGTGAGCCAGCTCATTTCAAAAAGACTGAACCTGGAGACACTTAGGGATGATCTGTGTGTGTGTGTGTGTGTGCTTGTGGCACCCAAGCCTCTACAATGACCCCCTTCCTCCTCCCTAACAGACCTTCAGATGACCATCAATTTGCAGATACCATCAACTTGTGGATGACATCTCCCTGTGTCCCAAAGTAGCTTCCTAATAGATACTTATTTGGGTGCTGGAAGCCAAAGCTGATGACTGACAGCTGGGATAACTTCTAAGAGGGGACAGATTTTACTGGGATTGAAAAGAAAGACTTTCTTCACTTTGTCAGACTGTCACTAGACTGTATTGTCTTCTAATGGTTTAAAATGTGTCTTCCTTGTCTCTGCTGTGAGAATTTGCCCCTTTGTAACTCCCTTAATGTCCAGCACAATGCTTGACTTGTAGTAGGTGTCAATTTGGGGAAAGAAGTAAATTGAATGGAACGTTTGACACTTTATTTCATTAAATTTGCAAGGATCTGAAGAAAACTTTGATAAATGCAACTTGCAGAGAGCCAGTTCAGATTCCAAGCCATCATGGTTTGCAATATAATGAGTAATATTTATAACGTATTTTAATACCATTACTATTATCATTGTCATCATTTATTAAGAGCATACAGCGTGCTAGGCACAGTGACAAGTGCTTTACACATATAATCTCCCTTAATCTTCATAACACCTCAGCAAATAGGACATGATTATCTCATTCTACAAATAAGGAAACTGAGGCTCAAAGAATTAAATAACTTAAGACTCTAGTGACTCAAGTTGGGTCAGATCCAGATTGGTTGGTGAGTTTTTGGCTATGAGCTGAGATCTGGAAAGTAAACAAAGCTGATATCATAGCCAGCTCACTCAATGGGGTCAAGCAAGGGACCAGGGAGCCCAGAGCTATGATTGTGACTCTTCATGTTTGTGTTGTATCAAGACAAACTCTATTTTGGCTTCTAACCACATCCCTAAGCTGGGCCAGCTGGATTTGAAATTGTGTAATTGGTCACAGGCAAAGGAGTGTGGGTGGCTTGGGGAAAATTCATCATTAGGCTTGAAGCTACATTTCAGAGCACATGGTCTTCTAATGGGGAGCTGGGAAAACATTTCTGTACATGAGTGATGATAGTGCATGGTTGCCAGGGTCTAGGAGGGATGTACTAGGAATGTTAGCCATGACTCCAGTCTTTGAGGGATGGGGGATTTACTGGACAAGGCAGAATGCCCATCCACCCCAGATAGGACATGGGAACGTGGATATGGGCTTCACAAGTGAGCACACAGACACCCTTTTCTAGCTCTGTATGCAGATGCGAGTCATGGATGTGATGTGGCCAGAGAGTCTTTTCCTTTCTACTCAATATAATTATTTACCACTCACTCTCAGACCCCTAAGTTCCTTCAAAAACCATTAGGATGTTCTATGTTAGAGAAAAAGAGCACTGGATTTGAAATAAGAAGATCATGGCTTGAGTCTTTTGTGGCCACTCACTAGCTAAAAAAACTGAGTCTTATTCTTGAGATAGAATTTTGGGATCATCTTTGCCTTCCTGACTTATTTAATTTGTCGAGAAGATCAAATTACATACAACACATCTGTAAACACAGAAGTGCTTCACACATTTCCAAAAAGTATATGAATAATAGGCACTGATATATCATAAAATCCAAGGAAAGAAAGAAATATATAACTGACTGTTATATCCAGACTGTTGCTGGATATTTCTGTGTCCAAGATTCTATGAGACATTTGGGTGAAATAACTAGGAATGTATATGACACTGCTCTCACCATTAGGTAGCGTACACTATTTTAGAGAAGGTAAAACTAGCAGGTTTAATTGGTTTACTGGATAAGTTAGAGTGAGCAGGGTGTAAGAAAGAACCAAATTAATCTTCTCCTGCCGCTGGGTTTCTCCAACTTTGATGAGAGCTCCGAGCCCTTAATTTTCCAAATCATTTTTTTTTTTTTACTAAGTTACTAGATATCAACAGTCTCATTTTCAGGAGTTAGAATATTAGATTAAAAGGAGTGAAAATCTCCATTCCACTAGAGCTTGGGGAGAAGTTGGAGAACATAATCTCCTCTGTGTCTTTTCCTCATTCCACTCCCCTGATGGAATCAGTTTCTGCACTCCCTGACCCCCTAGACTGGCTGCAATGAGGGAAGAAAATCTGAGGAAAAGAACATAACTTGCAGTAGACGTTCCTTCTTTCAACCACATTGGACCCTTTTTGTGTCAAGTGAACAAACACTGGCTCTTTCTCTCTGGGGCACTAGTGGGAGTTCTTTGATCTCTTCTCAAGTCTAACTCTGACTTGTTTCTAGGCACCATGATGCCTCCTCCATCTGAACAACTTTGACTCTCCCTGCTGGTGGCAGAGCTCATGTCAAATCTTGCTGTGTGGCTTCCTCATCCTGGCAGACAAAGTCCTTGAGCAAGGACCCATCAAAAGGGCTCATGCTGAGCCATCTTCTGCAGAATCCACTGGCCTTTTCCTTCTAACCCATAGGAAGCCCCTAGAAGCCAGCACACTCCCTACTCCTTCCTCAGCCATCACAGGCTGCTGAAGTTTTTGGACATCTTGAGAAGAGAATCAGGTGCCGGGCTCTGAGTTGTTCAAAATCCAGGGGATACAAATCAAGCTGGCAGCTTTGTGGAAGTCTCTGACCTAGTGGAATGTGGGGCATTGAGAGACAGAAGTCATAGGTTCCCTGAAACTTTCTCTATGGAAATCCATTCTCCGAGCCTTTTCTCTCATAAAACCCCATCACTGTGGACAGTAGAATTAGTGTTTCACCACTGTTTAGTTTCCTAGAGCTGCCATAGCAAGGTACTACTGGGTGGCCTAAAATAGCAGAAATCGAGTCTCCAACAGTTCTGAAGAGTAGAAGTCTGAAATCACGGTGTCAGCGAAGTTTGTTCCTTCTGGATGCTCTAAGGGATAGTCTGTCCCAGGCCTCTCTCCTGGCTTCTGGTGGTTTCCAGCATTCCTCGACATTTCAATTTCTGCTTCTGTCTTCACATGGCCTTCTTCTCTTTGTGCTTATCTCTGTGTTTCATCTCCTCTCCTTGTAAGGATACACCAGTCAATGGATTTAGGGTCTCCCATGGTAAAGAATCTGCCTGCAATGCGGGAGACCCAGGTTCAATCCCTGGGTTGGGAAGATCACCTGAAGAAGGGAATGGCTACTCACTCCAGTGTTCTTGTCTGGAGAATTCCATGGGCAGAGGAGCCTGGTGGGCTACAGTATATAGGGTTACAAAGACTCAGACACAACTGAGCAAATAACAGTTCAATCTGATAGGGCCTCTTCCTAACAAGATTACGTCTTCAAAGACTTTATTCCAAATAAAGTTACATCCACAGGTACCTGGGATTAGGGCTTCAACTTATCCTTTTGGAGGCTACAATCCAACCCAAAACAGCCATCTTCCTAGAAACTATTGCATAGACATACAAGCATTTCTCTTTAGAGTATATGGAACCTGACTCCCTTTGTTCCCAAACTTGGGGCCTTAGTGAAGTGAGACCTAAAATAAAATCTCCTGTAATACCTCCTGTAATATCCTCTTAAACAGATATAAAATCATTTAAGATAACATAAAAAAACTCTAACAAGCAGAAGAAAGTTGCTCTTCCCTCCCTCAGTCAGATTCTAAGGGTGGTGAGGTAACTTTTTCTTTCAGTTTTCACCTAAGATTTTAAAAACTTAATATTTCAAATATACACAAAAGTAGAATATATTCCCATACCATCACTTACCTTGAACAATTGTCCACATTCTGGCATTCTCTTTTCATTTATTTCCTCCCAACAACCAAAATCACAAAAACAAAGTCCTTTTTTCTGGACTATTTTAAGCAGATACTATATTCTTTATCTTTTAACCATGAAGTGATCTCTTCTGGTCCTTCGGGATCAGACTTATGCAGACCTTCCTCGGTACAGACAGTGGATGGTGTTAATGGTGATGTGTACCATTTCTCTTCATGGAGGGCAGCTCGGCGAGTCTGAAGAAGTTGGCTACTTGTAGAGGCTAAAATCCTTGCACCTTGGAAATTCTAAGTCTACTCTCTCCTCTTTTCTAAAACTTCTCTGAAGTGAAGGACAACAGTGACACTCCACCATCTGATGTGGTGCAGTTACTTTGTTTTCATCCTACTAGGCTTCTCCTTGGAAATCAATCCTATATTTCAAATATGCAAGTGTTCAATCAAGACCTGGATGGATGCTGGAGAAAGTTCTCTCAAGGGGCTTTCAAAATATCAAAAAGGAGGAAATCAGACAAATATATAACTCAAAGAGAACAAAAAGCCTAAAGACGTATTAAAAATTTGCTACATTGAGCTAAAGACTTAGCTCAGCAGATGCTGATCTGCTGAGAAGTTTATGGAATTGTGACATCTACAGTAAATCCACAGCTTAAACCGGAATAAAAGTACTGGCAGCAATTTGGCTGATGTGCTTTTACATGCAGAGAACAGCATGAAGGGTCAGGTGTAGGGAGATATGTGGGGTAAATTTCCCAGCCCTGTTTCTCAAGACCCAGGTCACCTTGGGGAGCAAATGCAGCCATTCACATCCTGACTGTAGATGTTCCATTTCAGAGTTCTTTCCTCAAGAATTCATAAAAATGCAGCTGGGGTGAATGGGCTGCAGCCTCCTGAGCTACACAGGGTCTGGCAATTTATCATTCAGCAATGCTTTTCTCCAACTCAATTCAGTTTTTCTCTCTTTGTTAATAATAGAGTGTTTAGGGCGGTTTGTGGTTTCAGGTTATCTTCTTCCCCAGCCAAATTATACTCCCAAATGTATCAGTATCTTCCGGGGAATCATATTCATTGACAGAGGAAATTATTTGCCTTCTCAGAGGATCAGGCGAAGTGGTCTGGAACTAAGAGATGAAAATATTTAGATAGAGAGGGAAAAAAATCCTTATTTGTCATAGTGACTGCATTCTGCTATAGACGCAGTAACTGAACCTCTCGAAGAGTAAATATATTGGAGTCTCTGCAGTAGGAAAGAGGTAGATGGGAATGAGGTCCAATGCGGGGAGGGACTATCCGAAATGCATTTTTAAGACACTTTCTTAAAGTCCAGTGTATACTGTAATGCCATTTATTTTGTATTGACAGTGTGATTCATATTCTATAATACATATAGGAAATAATGGAGGATCTGTCCCAGCACTGGTCTTGAGAAAAATCATGGAGTCAGTAAATCACAAACACTTAAGCCATGAATCTATGGAAGATGCACAAGGAGCTCCACACCAAGCAAGGGACAATGGGAAGTTCAAAGAGGAATAAACTCTTGCTTTGCTTCTAAATGAGCTGCTGTGACCTGAACCCCATCAATCCTTAATGCACCCCATTAAAAAAGAAAAAAAGAATAATGCTTGATTGGTTGTGCTTATTCTGGGCAACAGGATCTCTACTCCTTTCTTCAATTTCCTAAGTGTTTCCTGGGTGCCAGGCATGAGCTACACACTAGGATAGGCAGTACTGACAGCTATTCATAACAATATTTGAAATGGTTCCTTAACTTGAGAAAATTGACTGTTGAGATTGATTGAGCCCAATTTTAAATTTAGAACTATATATAGTTTATTGCAGCTAGTGGTATGTGATGCTCTACAAAGATGTATAACAAGTTCTGCAATTACTCTGTTTCTTCCTACAAAACTGATTATTTAAGATCAAGAGACTATTTCTGTTATTTATTTATTTTTTAATCCCCTTCCCTTTCTTCTATCACTTGAGGCCTGGTCAATGTTGAATTGTGTGCTTCAGGATTTGTATGTAACCAGTGATACAACACGAGAGCTAATACAAAAATTGAATCATAGCCATTGCCCTTTATTATTAATGTAAGTCTGCGTGTTAGGAACCCAAAAAGCAATTGCATTTTGCCTTGCCTATTGGATGAGAATTTTTTTATTGTTAACCATTTACTTAAGCCATTTTAAGTTCCAACCCCTAGAACTAGGGCACAGAGTGAATATTCGGGGTGTGGCATCTAGGAGCTGGGCTTCCCAGGTGGTGCTAGTGGTAAAGAACCTGCCTGTGATTGTGGGAGACTTAAGACATGCAGGTTCAATCCCTGGGTCAGGAAGATCCCCTGGAGGAGGGCATGGCAACCCACTCCAGTATTCTGGCCTGGAGAATCCCATGGACAGAGGAGCCTGGCAGTCTTCAGTCCATGGGGTCACAAACAGTCAGAGACGACTGAAGCAACTTAGCATGCACACACCCATGTAGTAGCCCCGTCTTCTGTGTCCTTGAGGACTTTCTCCATTTATCACTCTTTTTTTTTTTTAACCTCTTAAAATTTCTTTTACCATAGGGGCAGTTACCAAATTCCCATTACACCAACTAAAGAATAAGAAATAAAGTCTTTAAGCATTTTGGTCACAATATCACATAAATGTACTTAACTCTGTGTATCTATCTTGGTCCTTTAGAAACCATCTTTAGGATGTTCATTTTTGATGACCTCTCATATCTTTTATTGTAAAGTAAGTTAAAAAAATGTACACGTCCACCTCAAGAGGTAACTGTAACTATGGAATGCTGACTGCATGCCTGTGGCAGAGTTGGCCTTTGGTAAATGGTGAGATCTACGGATTGTAAACCAGGTGCTTCTCCCCCTGCTTTCTGAGGAGTCGGCTCTGAGAACCCTGCACTCTGCCCTCCTCTTCCCTCTGCCTCTCTTTCTTCCCACACAGGGCTCACCTCCTGTCTTTACATTCTAGTGCTCCCATAGAACTACATAGCTTTTATTTGTCCATTTATTTGTTTACTTACTTAAAAGCTTTATTGATGTATACTTGACATAAAATATATGACACTTATTTGAAGTATACAGTTTGAAAAGGTTTGACGAGTACGTACACTCTGGAAACTGCCACCACAATCAAGATGCAAATCCACCCATCATCCCCAAATTTATCTTATGCCCCTTTATAATCACTCCTTCCCCTCCCCTCCGCTCCAGGCAACCACTGATTTGCTTTCATCACTATGGATTAATTTGCATTCTAAAGAGTTTTACGTAATGAAATTATACCATGTGGATCCTTTTTTTGTTTTTTTTTTTTTTTTTTTTGGTTGGTTGGCTTATTTTTTTATAACTTCTTCACTCAGCACAATTATTTTGAGATTCATCCACATTGTCATGTGTATAAATTAGATGTCCTTCTGAGGATAACGTATTGAAGATAGATTCATTAATTACAGTAAAGGGAGAAGGCATAAAAATGATTATATTCAAATATAAGAACTTAAAACCTCTTGTATTTAGAGTATAGCCATCAGCATTTCCCAACTGGTATCATTTATTTAAGCCAGGAGAATTTGGTGTCAGGAAAGATGACCCTCAGCAGTGAAGATAGGATCAAGTTATTGTTCAGACTCTTGATTGAAGAAGATGTGGAAATACAGAATATACTTTGCAGAAATTTCTTCCAAAAGTAACTAGAATTATTTTGAATTTTGAAGTCGAAAGCAGTCATCCTGAACTACTTGGAAAATTTGCCTCACAAGAATCCTCTCAGGGTTCTAACCAGCCAAGGGTGTACTGTGGGGCTGCTTCTTCCAGCCAGGAGAGGAAAAGTCTCTCCCTGACTGATTGGATAAATGGCTCCTTTCAGAAGAAAGGTGCTAAACTCTCCTGGATCCCTGGCCAGAACAGGTAGATGAAGCTGTGGGCTTCCACAGCATCTTTGCAGGCTTAATGGGGCGATAACGAGGAGAAAATGGCTTAATCTGTGTTTTGGCCTCCTTCTTGCCAAGCTGGTTGGAATGAGAGAGGCTGTAACTTTGGAAAACCTAGTTGTAAAATCATTTTTTTAGCATGGCTGTTTTTGGCAAGGATGGAGAGACCCTAAAGGAGTAAGTGCCTGCCAGTTTCAGCTTTGAAAATGGACCAATTAATTAGAAACGTGAGGGTAGCATAATAGATACAACATATATCACCTGGACAGCCTGCTTTTGTGTTATACAGAAAACAAATTTGAAAGAAGCAAACTCTGAAGAAAACAAAAAGGTGTTTGTACTATAAAAATTTCCTCTGGACAGTAGCATAACTGAATATGAAGGTGAGGAAGAGCCCCCTGAAAAATAGAACTGTCAAGAGGAAGCAGCAGGGAAGCTGTATTAACAGTGGTTTTCCTTAGCTAATAATTCTGCATTGGGCAAAGGGTGAGGCCAGATGATCTCTCAGGGCCCTTTCTCACTCTGAGATTTGAAGATGCTGATATTTATAGTGCAATATTCCCAACCTATAAATCGACTGCTCTCAGAAGGTATGCCTTATAATGTCTCTTTTATTTCATCAGTTCTCCCCCTGGATTTTTACTCCATCTCTCTGTTACCTCTGTGCCAACAGAGCAGAAAGAATGCATTCATAGATCCCTGAGTAACATCTGGAGGATGTGCGTTGGCCTCCAGCCCTGGACAGATGTTCTGGGACTGTTTCGTTGGCCCCATATTTCACAAGGAAATGCAACAATAACCACCTATGATGGTTTCCAGTTTCCCCACCACCAAAGCTAAACCCAGAGCCTGGAATTCAGAGTCCCTCATCAGCTGGCCTCCACTTTGCCTCACTGTCCAAATACAGGAGGCTCAAGGCTTGTTGGTTTAGGTCCCTAAATAAGTCTACTGACCGGCAAGAGTTTACTGAGCCTATAATATGTACTTATCTTTGGTTCAGGCATTAAAGGGACTCCATGGGAAGGAGGGATACATCTCCATGCCCAGGTCATTTGTAGTCCAGCTTTTTAGAAGTATGCATACAAAAGCAGAGAAAGAAATAATAACAATAAACCATTTACTAGGTTATATGTGTTCAATTCTAAGGGGTACAAGAGTTCAGAAAAATATTCTGAAAGAACAAAAATAGTCAAGAAACTATGAGGGGCTCATGAGGGGCGCTTTAACTGAGCATTAAAGAGGGAATGAATTGGAATGAGGGTTTGGGAGAACGAGCAATCTAGTGGGGAAAAACAGCATGCATCTGGACATAGCACTTCTTACAAACTGACCCAAGCCAATTATTAAGTTAATTTGGGTATATACTTGTAGTCTCCAAAGTCAGAAATGAGAGAATGTTTTATTTCCCTACTAATGTGCTTGCAGGTCATAATTCACAAGGTAGTCATAGTCTTCTGTGGAGTGCTCCGTTCTGTCCTGCACGTACTAGTTTATTAGCAGGCAGGTATGAAAACAAACATATAACTGTTGTGTAAGCATCATGGGTCCTGTCCGTCTGATCTTGTATGAAAACATGTACTGAAACAAATGCATCAATATTCTCATGGTAGGATTCCAATAACTTTCCAGTCTGATAAGCAAAAACACAAGACCCATTTGAATTCCAAATCCTGGGGACACCATTCCAAAGTGAAAAGAAAATTGTTCTTGCTAGATTATTGTACCTTATTTGTACAAGGGCAGGACTACGTGCAAAACAGTGCAAAAAAAAATCCCACATTTACAGTTGTCAATGAAAAAAGTGGTTTCTCACACCCATTATTCTAATTAACAAATCCCCTGGTCATAACCAAAAGTAAGGTAAGCTAAAGACCTGCACCAGGTGACTCTGGAGCTATGACTGCTGATCAGTCTTTCAGATGTTAACTCGCTGCCTCTGGAGTGTGCATCACTGATTAAGGAAATGCAAATGTTACAATCTCCTCTAGGGTATAGATTAAAATTAACACCCACTTACCCAATATGTTTTCTATGCTAATAAATTTTGAAATAAATTACAGATAATTTAAATGGATGGAAAAGAATATGGCATGAATTGTGGACAGGGAAGTGTTATCAGCTGACCAATAGAGGCTGAGAAAAAAGGAGAAAGCAAGTTGTGTAGGCAGGCTTTTGGCAGGTTGGTGAATCATTGCATTGCAGGTTGAGTGGGTTTGATGGGAGAGCCTCTGAATAGGGTGACCATATCATTTGTTGTCCAAAGAGGGGGACCTTTGGAGAATAAAAAGGGACACTGTTAATGATAATGCTAGGACAATAGAGGTAAACTGGTACTGTTCTAGGCACACCAAGACATATGGCCAACTTAGCTCTGGTCATTGAATTAAAGCATTAAGGAGACAGATTGAAAGCTACATTGTGTGAAGACTCATCTGTCAGACACCTCTGCTTTGGCTCACCTGAGCACAGCAAAGTTTCCTTTGAGTGACTTGGTAGGGGAGAGGGGCTACCTGGGAAAGAAACTCCCCCTGCCTATGCTTTGATCAGTCATCTCAGACTTCGTTATCTTTAGCTAATGCTGTGCCCTGCTTTCCCAGAGCAGCATTTCTGGAACATGTTCTATTTCTCCAAACTTTGGTTTGTCCAGAGCAATTACACAGTAGTAAGGAAAATACCTCCCTTGCTGTTTTTCTTATGTGACCTTGGGCAGTTACATCTCTGGCCCTGAGACTCAGATTAGCAGGTATTTTTTGAGAAACTGCTCTGTGCTGGTGAAGGGCTTTTCCACATGCTCTCTCAGTCCTGGCTGCTCTCAGAAGTGTGTGGGAGAGAACAGGACCTGTGTCATCCGCAAATGAAGGTACAGGTATCTACTCTATTTTTATCCCAGAGCTTGTGAAGGTAAAATGAGGTAAGAATTCCCTGAAAGTCAGAGAACTGGCTATCCTGGTTATGAGGATAGACTGTTTTCACCAAAGTTCAAGGGAGAGTCCTCAAGATTCAGCTTAGGATGACTGATCGAAGTACTACCAAAGGAGGTAATTCAAGGTATTTGTGAGCTCTGGGTCTTAAAGCAGCTAGGTAGTAAAAATCAGAATACAACTTTTTTTATCTTTTGGAGGGACAGATTCTGAACTGAAATTGTCTTTCCTTGGTGGTAACTGGTAGAGTGATGATGTACAAGCTGCAACCACAAACACTGTGTTGTTTGAAGGGTGTTTTGTGGTGCAGTCAGTAATGAATTCTCCTGCAATGCAGGAGATCCTAGTTCAATTCCTGGGTCAGGAAGATCCACTGGAGAAGGGATAGGCTACCCACTCCAGTATTCTTGAGCTTCTAGTCTGTGGTGCAGGGTAAAACACACTGGTGTGGGAGTCAGAAACCATAGGCTCTTGTCCAGGCTCTGGCCCTTCATGTACTCCACATTGAGAAAATCATAGCTTGGATATGGGTCATGCCAACCCTCACAGCCTAGGGTTCCAGGGAGTGGTCTATGCTATGGACACACATAGTCAATAAAGGACTAAATCTTAGGTAGGATAGTCCCACAGCAACCTTTGGTGTGGATGCTGGAGAACATGAGGATAGCTGTTCAAAATCATCCTCCCTGTCTTCAGCCCAGAGTTTCCCCCAGACAGACAACTGACCAAGACTACTATTTTTTTTCAACATAGATTCTCAGTCAACCCTCACATTTACTCGATCTCCAAATGTCTATTCATTGCACATCTATGACTTCCCAGGCACTGTTAGGGACTGAGAATCAGATGGAAAGCAAAGAGCACCAAGTAGTCTTCATATAGTTTACAATCCAGTGAAGGATAAAACACGGTTGATCTTTGTTATTCACTGATTCCATACTTGCAAATTTGCAAATTTGCCTACTTGCTAAAATGTATTTGTTAAACCAAAATCAATACTCCTGACACTTTTGAACAGACTTGCACAAAGCAGTGAAAAATTCAAGTCTCCAGATGTGCACTTTCCCAGTGAGTTTGAATAAGATGATGCACTGCCTTCTTGTTTTAGCTCTCATATCATAGTGTTTCATCATCTCTTTGATGTTTCATTTTTTGCACTTTTGTGCTTTTTATTGGTGAACTTGCTGTCTTAAATGGCCTCAATCATTGTGCTGAGGGGGCTTCCCTCATAGTTCAGTCATTAAAGAATCTGCCTGCAGTGCAGGAGACCCAGGTTCAATTCCTGGGTCAGAAAGATCCCCTGGAGAAGGGAATGGCAACCCACTCCAATATTCTGGCCTGGAGAATTCCATGGACTGTATGGTCCATGGTGTCACCAAAAGTTGGTCATGACTGAGCGACTTTGACTTATAGAAGACAGTGCTTATTTGCACCAGAGTGCTATTGATTAAGATGGAGAGAAGCAATTCTTTGTGAAATACTTAGGAGGCAAACTGGACTGGGCTTGGTGAGACCAGAATACAGAAAAGACTGTCAAGAATTGATCCCAACTGCAGAGACCTTCCCATGACAATACATTCCAGTTAGTGGTAATTCTCTGATGACCAAGCTTTGTCCTTGAGAGAAGTATAGAACTTCTGGACCTACTTCTAGATATTGACCTAGTTCTAGGGCAGGAACCCCTCCAGCTACCAACCTTTTGATGGTACCATAGTCCACTAAATCTGGAGAAGGCAATGGCACCCCACTCCAGTACTCTTGCCTAGAAAATCCCATGGATGGAGGAGCCTGGGAGGCTTCAGTCCATGGGGTCGCTAGGAGTCAGATACAACTGAGCAACTTCACTTTCACTTTTCACTTTCATGCATTGGAGAAGGAAATGGCAACCCACTGCAGTGTTCTTGCCTGGAGAATCCCAGGGACGGGGGAGCCTGGTGGGCTGCTGTCTGTGGGGTCGCACAGAGTCAGACACGACTGAAGCAACTTAGCAGCAGCAGCAGGCCACTGAATCTTTCTATAATCAGTCTTTTTTCAAGCCCTGACTCACAAGTCCTTCAGCATTTCCCCTGATCTCTGAAACCCTGATGGGGTACCAATTCTGGCAGTAGCTGGAGACCAGAAACCTGGACACAGAAGGTCTGGGTGGCACAGGTAGTAAGTCCAGTGGTGGGGCAATGTTACCTTGCCAATGTGAAAGAGCCCTACTGGGTATTTTCCTTCAGTGCTGCTGAGAATCTTTTATCTTTGGTTCTTTTTGCTTTTTCTCATAAATGAATCTCTGACCCAACTCCAAGGGAAGCCTCCTGAAGCTACCTTCCTTTATCAGCATCTCTCTCCCTGCTTTGACATCACATTTGAAATGAGACTCACAGAGGAGTTGGGTCTTTTTCATTTGGGTTACATTCTGCCTGTCAGTATATTGGTCCAAAGGGGCCATCAATAATGCCAGGGACTAGGGGGGTGTGATGGTGGTTCCCTTACTGATTGCAACACTCCTTGGCCCTTCCCATCCCTCCTGTGTCACCTGACTCTTGTCTTTGGTGACCCTCACTCTGCTTCAGTGATGCATGGAGTGTTTGTAGCACAGAGCAGAACACAATTCAGCATCTCTTCTATCCAATTAAAATGTTTTACTATCTTTCCTTTTTATCTTGCCTTTGTAATTGGATTCCCAGTTTCTCAATTTTCATGGCAGCAAAGGGAGGGGGGAAATGATAGCAAGTGTCTGATAAAAATAAAATGCTATGATTTAATTTCTGCTGGAAGGATTCTCTCGCTCCTTTATGAGGCCTTTGAAAGGGTTCTGAGTCCCTGACCTAGTCAGACTGTGGCCCTGAGATTCCTTCTGGTCATTCAAAGGGTCTCTCGAATTCTAGGTATCCTGAGGTCAGAAAAATCTAAAACCACTGTCTGTACAAACTGCATGGAGGATCCAAAAAGGACAGTTTGTGAGGTGATGACAGACGTGGTTTTGCGTGACAGTAATATCTAATTACACAGGACCTCAGGCATCCTGAAACTGTAGTCCCCAAGGTGGGGTAGGAATGACCTATAAGGGTGTCTTCTCCTAAGAAAGCAAAGGTTCATGATGGAATTTGTGCAAGAAAGGCTACAATTTGCTGGCCCAGTATGTTTTTTTCTCATAGATACAGAGAATAAACTGGTGGTTGTCGGGGTGGTGGGATATGTGAAGATGGGGAAAATAGTTGAGGGAGATTAAGAGATACAAACTTCCAGTTATAAAATAAATAAGTCATGAGATGCAGTATACAGCATAGGAAATATAGTCAATAACACCGTAATGTACTTTGTGTAGTGACAGATGGTAGCTAGGCTTGTTGTGATCATTACTATGTTGTACACCTGAAATTAACACAAATATTGTAAGTCAGTTATATTTCAATTTTAAAAATTTAAAATAAACAAAATTTTTTTACACACTCATGTGTATACCACCTAGACTTAGAAATACAAAATTACACATGTATCTGAAGACTCCTGTCATCCCCTCTCAATTCTATTCCACTCCTATTCTTCAAAGAAGTACCTTTTTTTCACTGGAGTATAGTTGCTTTACAATGTTGTATTAATTTCCGCTGTATAGCAAAGTGAATCAGCCACACATATACATATACGCCCTCTTTTTTGGGTTTCTTTCCCATTTAGGTCATCAAAGAGCATTCAGTAGAGTCCCCTGGGCTCTACAGTGACTTCTCATTAGATATCTATTTTATACGCAGAAGTGTACATATGCCAGTCCCAGTCTCCCAGTCCATCCCACCCTTCTTCCCCCGTCGGTGTCCATAAATTTGTCCTTTATATCTGTGTCTCTCTTTCTGCCATGGAAATAAGCTCATCTGTATCATTTTTGTAGATGCCACATATATGTGTTAATATGATACTGGTTTTTCTCCTTCTGACTTATTTCACTCTGTGTGGTGATCCATCCGTGTCTCTGCAAACAACCAAATTTCATTCCTTTTTATGGCTGAGTAATAGTCCATTGTATATATGTGCCACATCTTCTTTATCCATTCCTCTGTTGATGGACATTTAGGTTACTTCCTTGATCTGGCTATTATAAATAGTGCTGCAGTGAACATTTGGGTGCATGTATCTTTTTGAATTATGGTTGGTTTTCTCTGGGTGTATGCCTAGGAATTGAATTGCTGGATCATGTGATAGTTCTATTTTTAGTTTTTTTAAGGAACTTCCATATTGTTCTCCATAATGGCCTAGTATGTTTCATAAACTGTAATATCCCAGTGTTTCCTTAGGATGAAAAGGGCCAATGTATGTGAAAGCTATCTATGTATTTCTTTAATCAAAATTTGTCACTATCTTTGATGTTATTATTATTCCCCATAGAATTTGGCAGAGTCTCCTACACATATTCTTTAATAAATAAATATGTATTGATCAATCATTAAAATAGATATTACTTAACCCACATGCACTCCAACAACTCTCTGACACCAAATTGGTGTCCAATGATTCAATTTAATTCAGATACTAACTTACTAGAGTTATCATGGACCCAAGTGGTTGAGGGCTTAGTCTCACAAAACTGCCCCCACTTCAGACACCAGCCACAAGTCCTGAGTGTCTCCAATCACTTCTGGTTACAAATCTGGGACTTACCACAATCCTCTCAGGCTTTGATAATTCACTGGAACAGTTTGCAAAACTCAGAAAACTTCTATGTTTACAATTACCAGTTTATTATAAAGGATACAAACATTCAGATGAAGAGGTGAGGTCTAGAAGAGTCCTGACAAGTGGTTATTTTACATACAAAGGGAAAGTCAGATCCTAGAAATGATGTCAAAAGAATGGGGCCAGTAAAACGTTCTCCTCTGTGAAAACCCAGAGAGATTGAGAAATAGAGAAAGTTATTTGGCTAGGAAGTGACTGCAATGAGATTAACTTCAAAGAACAAACTGTATCTACTCTGTGCTTCTTCCTACAAGGTTGAATTGGTTCTTGCCTTTATTCATTCATTTAGAAATATGTTGTTGAGAATTTACTCTATGCCAGAAGTTCTGATATGCCAGAGAAGGGGAAATTAGAAAAGACAGAATCTCTGTACTCTAATGATGATATTTCAGGCATCTGATGAACAGGCATTCAGGAGGGAGCCCTGGATCACATTACATCATGTACATAATGCCCTCTGCTTCTCCACAAAAGCTCAATTCTGTTTCTTCTTTGTTATTACCCTACTGTTCTCAGGCAAACTTCCCCAACCAATCATCTCTTCCTAACTTAGTTTCTGAGATTGATCCATATGAATCATTTTGCACTGTTCTATGTCATTTCATTGTAGGACTGTTCCACTTTATTTACTCCATCTCTTCTAATAGACCTGTGAGTTATCTCCAGGCTTATACTATATAATAATTCATATATATGTATCACTTTAATCTTGCTATGAGTGTCAATCCAGGGAAAATACAAGGAGAACTGTAGGAATATGAGAAACGTGCATCTTCAATTTTGCTAGGTAATGACAAGCTGTTCTCTAAATTGGGGTGTAACAATTCACATTCTCATTCCCAATAATTGAAAGTTTCCACTGATATGAGCTCTTGTCAGCACTTGGAATTGTCAGACTTTAAAATGCTTGCAAATGTTATGTGAGAAACTTCATCTTGCTATAGTTTACTTTGCACTCTCTGATAATGAGTTGAATTTCTATTTACACATTTACTATTAATTATATTTCCTCCAATCCCTTCCTTGTTCTGTTTCTCTGAACCTAGTTCCCTCATTATAAAGTGATGATATCGTACCAGATCAGTCCCAACGTCACTTCTAACCCAAACACCTCATGGCTGTGATTATTATCATAGTCACTACTATTCCTCCTAAAACTCCAGTTCTGTATTCATCCTCAGCAGTTCTGATTCTCAGTTGTTTCAGCTGTAACAGAAGACTCAACAAACTCATTTTCAATATCAAAATGCTACAATCCTATAGCCAGTCTAGGAGATGGATAGGACAGAAGATAATGATTTGCCGCAATGTATAAAGAAGTTGAGGCCCAGAGAGGCTGAGGGGCTTGCAGAAAGTAAATCACACTGTAGGAAGTAAAAAAGCCAAGGTGGATAGCCCAGGCTATAGAAATCAAACTGAAGCATCCATTTCCTGTTTCATTCAGTCTCCTGATTTCTTTGCTTTCAGGCCAGTTATGTAGCTAGTCACTGGTCACAAGATGCTTTTAGCCCCTTGCTTTGGTTTCAGCAGTAAATGACAAGAAAGCTTGTGTATCAGAGGTTTTGACTGGCATCAGGCTTCTGCTGGCTTCTGTTGTTGACTCAACACAAAGGACTGGACTTAGGATGTAATCCATGCTAGACTGAGGTACTTTATAGTGGGGTCTCACTATGTTCTGCCCAGTTTCTCTATGCTCATCTTGCTTTCTTGTCTTTAAAAGGTGCTTCATGTTCCCTGTCCATTTGGACAAAGGACATATTTGGAAGGACTGTCAGTTCACTGGGAAGCTCCCCTTGATCAAAAACACATGACTCAGCCCGAGGAAGGTATAAAATGGGAGCAGAACCACATAATGAGTGCACACATAGGTTCCAAGACAGATCTATTACTATACGCCGTCATGTGAGAACTTCACAAGTATATTGGGATCATTGACCATGTTGCAGGGATGGAAACCAATTCTAGTGTTTTTAAAAGGCTGCTAATAATCCCTTTACCCTGTTCTGTGTTTTGGTTGGCTGGCCACATTCCAGCCTCCTCCTAGAGTGGATGGAAATATATCCTTGGGCCCTCTCGGCAGTAGACCGACATACCTGTTACAGAACACAGCAAAGGTCAAACAGGGACAGGCAGCAACAGTTGTCTATGGGTTGCACTGGGCATTTCAATGTTGCTACACTGTGTAGTGAATGTAGTGAGGATCGGGACAATGTACAAGCAAAACCTCTTTTAGTTACAGCGGTCTCTTCTCCTGGGAATTTCCCCAAATATTTCCCTTGAATTATCCAAGGTGCTGTCACCTCTAGATTGTAAAAAATTAAAAGGCAAGAAGTGGGACATAGAAGAAGATTAAGAAAACTAACTAGGCATAACTTAGTGAAATGAAAATGCCAGGGCACCAAAAGCCAGCCCTCTGTAGATATTTTATGTTCTTAGGTAATTTGGCAAAAGGCAACATCTAAATCCATCGATGGTAGGAAGAAATGACTGCTTAAAGCAGTATAAGAAATCAGAAATACTCAAAAGAAGCAATATTATCAACTGTTTATTGAGTGCTACTGTGTATCCAACTCTATGCACAAAAAAAGATTTAAGACAAAAGTAAAGCAAGTTGCAGCACTTGGCCCTAAGCAACAACAGAGCTAAAAAGACAAAACGCATGCCCTTGGACAGAGTCTGGGGAGGAGACAAATGCAAAGAGCTCAGAGCAGTGGGAGAGCTCTAAGACCTGCTGCTGCTGCTGCTGCTGCTGCTCAGTCGCTTCAGTCGTGTCCGACTCTGTGCGACCCCATGGACGGCAGCCCACCAGGCTCCCCCGTCCCTGGGATTCTCCAGGCAAGAACGCTGGAGTGGGTAGCCATTTCCTTCTCCAATCTAAGACCTGAGGTGACCATAATAACCAGAGAAATGTGTAAGAAATGGATTTAGTGTATTTTCTGCAAATAGGGGAAATGCTGCTAAAATCAACCTGGATAAAGCCCCAGAATCACATGTGTCTCTGAAATGCACAGAACAGTGGCTATTTCTGATTTCTCTGATTTCCACCACCTGCCCTCTGTGTTTCAGAGAGGGCTGTTATAAACAAACACATTCACAGATCAAGGTCACAGGGAGGGCTTTTTCATCACCGTGAAGGGAATTCCTTGGGAAGAGGCCACAGTTCAGTCTCCCAATAGCCGGACCAGCCCTGCTTTGTGTGCTTGGTAATTAGGAGGCTCAGTATAATTCCTGATATCTGCGCTACAATCAATAGTGGGAACATGAGGGGCGTGCGGCTGGACTGGTTTATTCGATGGGTCACACATTAGGTACTTAATTGATGTGGCTTCTCAGGACACAGCAATGCCACTGATGCCCGCCACTTCCTATTACTCCTAGGCTTAATGGTTCATCTTTTGAATTCGGCCTCACTCCCAGCACAGTGTTATTTAAATAAAACCCTGTTAGGATATTTATTTATCACAAGGAAAAGATTTATCCAGGAAAAAAAAAATTCTACCAAGACACAGCAGTTTCCTTTTCAGAGGTGCCACAATAAAGGAGACAATAGCAATATTTTTACTGTATAGGTCGATACAATTATAGGATGGAAGAAAGCAAGGAGCAAAAAATATAAATTTCACACTTAGTGACCTAGTAATTTGTCAGTCATTTTTCTGCATTAAACCTAATGCATCCTCTGGGACTGGGGCAGAGGATTCCAGAGAAATTGTACTCTTAGCTTGGCTAAGCTCTGAATTCCACACCGTCTCTTTTATTCTCCCTTCTTGAGGTTTTCCTCCATGTGCTTAATTGTCTTTGTCTTCTCAGTTCCTATCACTTTCTATTGAGAGTTTTCTTTGATCTTTTATTCTGATACCAGTTGCTGGAAAAAAAATTCTTCTTTTCACCTACCAAATGATCATATTATATTTCTTTATTGGAAGTAAAGGGTCTACTGTGAAGTGTCAGAAACTCTCGACACTGATCAGTTTAATTCTGCCAACCATGAAAAGAAGCAAATCCCATCTTTCCTGAGTCTCCAGCCCATGTAATTTCCATGTTTCCTGTGATAGAATTCTTCTACTGCATTTATACACCTCTCATTCACCAGTGAAGGCCCACTGTTTCTAGCCAAGTAGTGGGTCCTCCAGGAGCTTACAGTCTACATGGGAAGATGATAGACACATTGAACATGGAACTGGAAAGGGCAGTATGGGAGGAGGATGGGCTGGAGAATAAGGAGGGGAGCAGGTGTGGCAACTGTAGCCAAAAGTGGGAAGAACTGTGATGGAAAGGAGTAGACATACAGTGGAGCATGAGGAGCTTGAATGGGATTAAAGCACGGTATCATCAGGGAGACAGATGTGAGGTAAATGTAAGGAAACCTTCTCCATCATTAAACAGAGTCACCTGGCAAAAGAAGGCGATGTATTGATATGTGAGGAACTCACTGACAGGCTGTGATGGACTTACTGCCCTGGCCACAGCATAAGACTGGCCCATTCAAGCCCAAGCTCTCTGGTGTGACAGATGGACCTGTAGGAGTCTGCAGAAAGTACACATTGGTGAGGATCGTTATCACCAGAGAAGACTTCAAAGAACCACAGAAACTGAGTTAGGGCCTCTGTAAAAGCTGAACTGGCCAAAAAGACACAGGAAGATACTTCTAGAGAAGGAAAAATGTACACTCAACCTGCCGTCACTCCCCTGCATACACCCATTATTTCTTATAATTTTCTGTCCAAAGAACAAGCTTTCTTATTTTAAGTCAAGAGAAAATAGTTCACAACATTTTCATTCATCCCTCTAAGACAAGGAACAGGTACAAGAAGTAGACCAAATTTTAAAGTTGATGCCTTTATTTTTTGCTCTTTTGTCTTTTCATTCTTCCTATTTTTCAGTCTTTCAAAAGTTTACTGAGGATCAGGCACTGGGGCTAAGTGCTGGGGATGCAGTGACCTGCAAAGACAGTTGTAGCCTTTGCCATCACAGAGCTTACAGCCTATCTGGAGAGACAGATGTGAGCCAAGTCATGTTCGGATATATGTTTACAAATGACACCAAAGGAAAAATACTGTGAGCACCCAGAGCAGGTAAGAGAGAGCCCAGAGCTAGGCTGCAGTGGTGACAGAACAGGCTTCCCTAATGGAGGGAAAGTTGGAGTGCAGTCTGAGATTGAGGATGGTAACAAGGTGAAAGGGGTGGCAGTGAAGAGGGTCAAGGGTAAGAAGTGGGGAAATGTTATTCCAGAAAGAGAAAACAGCATAAACAAAAGCAAGAGAAAAGACTACATATACAAGGAACTGAAAGAATACTCTAGGGAATTCCAATAATTGTGTGCATCCGGAATGGTAGAAACCTCAGTTTATAGTTAGTGACCAGGGATACCAGGAAGGGATGAGGGTAAACTGATGAAATAAGGGAACCTGGGACCTCTGTAAATATTATATTTCTTTGGGAATATGAAAAGGTTAGTGTTCATTTTATAGGTCAATTTTGTTACAGAAAATACTTGATTGGTGTCCGCATGATCTATTTTATTTTAGCATAATTTTCCTGCAGACTCAGGCAGAATTAACAGATTAAAATTGCAATTGCCTCATAATTATCCATACATGAATTATCCCTGGTGACCTTAGCAGTGAATGGTTTTCCATTCTTTCACATTATTAAGCCTCAACAGGATGGGTAGAAGAGCATGTATATTGTAGGTGTAGAGGAATCCTGGGCCTGGGTACCAAGCAAATGGATACATCTGAGAGTCTGTGTGTGTCAGGCTTGGGTAAAGGATGTGACTAGTGGTTTTCTGCTTGCCACCTTCCAAGATTAAATACAGATCCCTGAATTTCCCAATCTTTTGTGGTAGTCTACCCGTAGCTGCTTAGGTTGGCTTTATTCTGAAATCTTAGAGATTTATGTTAAACAGATTAAATGAGTTGCTAATTGTTTTCCCCTTTCTAGATTAAAAAGATTTTTAACAGGACGAATGGGGCTCTGCCAAGAAAGGCATAGCAGCTGGAAATGATAAGAATTATTTGTGCTCAATTGGTCTCCCACCATTATGAAAAAGAGGCAAGATTCTTAGCTTTATCTCTAAAATACCATAGATGAGTAAGGTGATTTTTTGAAAGGGGTAGGATTGAGGTAAGCTATAAAGTGAATGAGTAATTGTTCTCTTTAGCATCAATACTAAGTAAAAATGAAGACAAATTACCTATGCTATAACCAGAAGAAGCCACTGATTCAAGCTTATCTAAGGTATTGATGTTCTCTAGCTCGTCAGCCCAACATGCTAGCATTCTATTTACCTAATCAATAGGCCTCAAAAATCCCCAGTGAATCTATCCACAGAGCTTTCTTAGGCTGAGTTTTGAGGAAACTTGAGAAATAGGCAAGGACTGGAAAGATTGGTTTCTGAGCTGGTAGCAAAGATATCTGTAATTCATTCTAGCACTCAGCACTCGGGCATCTTGAGTAATAGCTACCGTGTGGCCAGCACTAGAGAACAGCCATGCCAAAGATAGTTTTGACATGTGTACATTCCCAGTTCAGTGGATCAGACAAATGCAGGCATGTTGTCAGATCTCAGAGGGATACTACACCTGAATCCTATCTAGTGAAGTGCCATCTGCATAGTGGTGGCATCAGTTTGTCAATTCCTTGGTAAAGCAACTGCTTTGGTAAAAGACAGTTTCCATGGCAATGGCCAGAGGAGGTGAAATTAGGAAGGGGATGAAATTTTCAGAAATCAATGTGGCATGCTGCCCACCAAGTCATCTCTGTCCATGTGCTCTACTGGGTTTGCTGTTCTACAAAGTTATTGCAACCTCCTAATTACCCCTGGTTTGCCTCTCTCAAAACTGCAAAGGCTTTTCAGCTGAGTGTACTGGGAAGCATCAGCTGAAAAAATTCACTTAAGAATGCTGGTGATTGATCACTCCCACAGTGTTTCTTTCTCTCTCTCTCTCTTTTTTTTTATTCACCATCTTAAATGGATCATGTATTGATGGAAGTAAAGAAAGACAATATAATGGAAGAAACACTTGAGGCTGACCTGCCTTTGAGACATGAAGTGGAGACAGGGCTCCTTTCCTCCCAACTCTGTAGTCTGGAGCAGAGAAGCTCCTGGATTTTCTATATTAATCTCTTCAAGTCCAAACACGCTGGCCTATATAAGATCAGGCCCCCTCCTTGCAGGGAGACAAAGTACAGAAAGCTCAGGGCCTGGAACACAGTAGGTCTTCAATGAAGGACAGCTTTTATGATGCTGACAGTGATCCAAATCTCACACAGGAGTAAGAGACCATCTTTTTTTTAGCTGCCATAGTAGGATAGAAAGGGGAGGTATTTTTGGATACGAATAAAAACTCCTAAGCCAAGCTCACACAGTCAGGGCCTCCACAAGGTTTACCTGGCTTCAGATAGAATACCTGGACCCCAAACCTCTAGACATCATTGTCTGATGCTCCTACTCCATCCTAGGGCTCTAGTGGGCTGACCAGTGAGTTGGCCAGGCTGGGCTACAAGGGAACAGTAGGAGCAGGCTTAGCACCCAACAGAGCCAGAACAAAGGAGACCCAAGAAGGGTAGATACCAACCAGGGTGCTAGAGAGGAGCTGACTGCAGGAGCCAGAGTGGATGAGAGGGTGGACGCTGCCTATAGCTGGGACAGGTCCATCGTGAGCACCCAAAGGGTTTTGTGATGGCTTTGATGGAAGGCAGTGAGGGCTCTGTGGACTCTGTGCTTAGTATGCCATGACCTTCAGTGCTCAAAATGCCCAGAAAAATAGAATGAGGAGGTCCTTGCATATGTCACTTGTCTTCTCCAAATCTCCGTTTAGAAATATGTACAGTAGGAATGACACTGGTGGATTTTATAGCTTTGATTAGGACTAAATGAGTATGGAACAACTTTGCTTCCTGTTATAGGTGACTATTATGACTGCAGTTATTATATTCTCAGTAATCATCACTGTAGAGGGTTGCTGGTTAAACAGAAAAGTCCATTCAACAGACTTTTATCCCATTTACAGAAATTCTCTAGAGTGTGATAGTATACCAGTTATGCATATGGAAAGGAGTCACATTTGAGATCAGAAAGCTGGCTCTCCCCAAGGCCGTAGCCGGGGGAAAGAAAACGTTTGGGTGCAGAGAGACTGAGAGATGGACTGAGAGCAGTTTAGTAATGAGGAGTCCGGGTTCGAGGTCTTCAAGCCTGACTGGCTGCACTAGAATTAGGCCTAGAACTTGAACAAAATTACAGACCTACTGAATGAGAATCTCCTCATGCTGTCTGGGGCAAATGTCTTTTAAAGTTCCCTAAATGATTGAGATGATTAGCCATCCAGGTTTAGAAAGCAGAGGTCAGGGCCAGTCTTGGGGCCAGGTGCCCAAAGCCATCAGCCTGCAGGACAGGGCCTGGGGCCTGGCCATCAGCTGGCCTCTGACAGCACACCAAGCACTGGGACGTAGTAAGGGGACAGTGTAGCCCTCGTCGGTCCACGGATTTTGGTTGTTTGCTTAACTCTAGAAATGCAGAGGCTGTAGTTCAGGCTCTTGGGGGGGCTGGGTCTGCAGGTGTGAGGGCGGGGAATGCTGCAGTCGGGAGCCTAGAGGAGCAGCAGAGGGTTAGGCCAGGAGGGGCGGGTCGGCTCTTCTCTCAGTCTCAGAACTTCTTTCCTGAGGAAGTGGCTTGGGACACAGTATTTTTCTGCTTCTCTCAGGATATGGTAAAAAACGAATAAACACCTAAGCTAAAAACAGAGCTAAACAGGGGAATGTGCTGGAATTAGAAGAGGAAGGAAAACTAAAGAGTGTGGATCTGGGTTCTCCCCCTCCTTCACTCCCACCTCCTCTGGGGCTATGGATATACTGGGGGAGTGAGGAGAAGCTGCTGGGACTCTGAGGAGGGGCTCCTGGGCCCATGTTCTCAGGCTGCCGAAGAAGAGACCAGCTTGGGGGCTGATAGGATCCCCGGGGAAGAAGCCGATTTTACACCGTGGTGAAAGGCTAGGACCCTACCACATCTCACGAGACTTCTAGAAATCAGAAACCCAGCTCGAAGACATAGCTTTAGTAATCACAATGCCAAAAAAAATGTTAGAAAGTCTCCTTGGAGATAAAACAAAGTTGGTTAATCAGCACAGGTGAGCAGGTAAGGGCCATGTAATTCCTCAATCAAGGTAGTTGATTGCACATATCTTCAGTTTAAGAAAAAATTAAAAATAACTTCTCTGAAGGAGAGAGAGAGAGACACATACACAGGGAAAGATTAGTTGTCTGTCTTTTGTGCCAGTGATGTGCCAAAGTGAGGATTCCATGTTAGATTTCCCAAATTTTCCCAGAGGGACTGAGTGGCAACAAATAATTTGGTCTCCCAGGCCAAAGCCTCACGGCTCCCACGGGCCGCTCTGGCGGGGCTGTTCCTTCTTGGAGGCAGTGCCTGCCTGGGCCTGGGCTCCAAAGAAGCTGGGAATACTGGTGAGAATCCTCAGAGACCCAGCGACCCACCAGATGAACATCACAAAACACTGTCACAAAACCTGACTTTGTTGAAGCAACCCTTCTTTCTTCCAGTAACCCATAATTAAATGTATAAGGTATGATCAAGACATCAGAAAGGAGAAAAAGCTGTGAACTTTGAATACCAAGTCCTAACCCAATGTCTGACACATCTAGCTGGGAGACCTTGGGCAAGTTAACCAACATCTGAAAGACACAAAGGGTGCCTTCCCCAGCCTCCTGGAGATTTGGAGGGAATCAGATGCGATCATGTGCCAGAAGCCACTTCTTCGTGTCTTACGTGTAGGGGCATCAGTAACGTGTCATAATCGTGGTGCCGCTGCACTGATCCTTCTGTGACTCCTCCCGAGACTCTTCTGCACACGGATGGTCACAGTGGGATCTACAGAAAAGTGCTGAGTTGGAAGGGAAGCTGACCAGGACTCCAGGCATGAGCTAAAGGAAGGCCTTCTTACAGGGCTGAACTGAGCTGAAAGGAGTGAGTGAGCAGAGATGAAGATAACTGGAAAGGTTGGTCAGAGTCAGATTATGAACCTGAGCCAGGAGGCAGCAGGCCTCACTTCTGAAGGTGCTACCCAGACAGTGGCCCCAGCTCCGACCCCACAGCCTTCCTGGCCCTCTGCACCAGCCAGTTAACATCTAATCCTTTGGAGTGGGTCCACATGGGGCGGAAGCCCCAAAGCCCGGGCCCCCTTCCCTGGGGGAGATAAGCAGAGGGTCTCCTCGATGGGCCAGGGTGCACACCTCCATGCCCTGGGCTCCGCGGGCTGTGCCTCTGTGATCAGGTGCTTATCTCCAGGTGTTTGCCTGAAGGGAGGTCATGAAAAATCAACACCAATCAGGGCAGTTTCCTTGGAAGCTGAAATTATCTCTCAGGCATCTTAGAGCAGGTGCAGGGCTATTTTGGGCCAGCAATCACTGTGTGTAGAGGAGGGAGCATCGCCTCTTCTCACAAAGCAGCAGCCTAGAGAGAGCCAATTACGGCAGGCGAGCACTTCCAGCTCCTTCTGTCTGAGCCACCGAATATGGCAGAACGTCCGGGCGCGGGTTCCTGCCATGACCACCGGCGAGGGCCCCGCTCCAATGGATGAAAAGATAGGGGCTCAGCTTCCTGGTCTGAAAGAGTGTCTCCCACCTGCAGGAGAAAGTTCACATCTTTCAGTGTGGAATTCGAGGCCCCCCTCTCTCCAAATGCACACTCTGCCTCTATTCAGCCCCCTTTACGCAGATTCCTCCCATGCTTTTCGCCAGCCCAGACCCTCCACGCCTGTCAGAGATGGAGGGTGCATTTTCATTTTAACCCAGATATACTGAATCTGCCTCTGGACTTCCTCCACCAGAATGTTCCCTTTCCCAGACCCCTCTTCGCCATCAAAGTGCCCTTCCTCCCAGCCAGCCAACCTGTCCCCACGGAGCTCCCTCCTTTCTCTGCCCTCCCCTTGTTGGAACCACAGGACCTGACGGTGCACCTCTGTGCACTCTTCAAGTAGCAGTGAAGACTTCCCGGCTGTATTACACCACCCCCTGAAAACCAGAAAGTGGCACTGTGGTCTCCTACTTCTTCGTTTCCCCCACAATCACTGGGACAAAAGTGTTGGCATTGAATAACCACTCATTCAGTTCCTATCTCTCCCGATTCCTCAACTTTCTGCAGAACCTGCCTCATCTCCCCTCACCTCTCAAAATCACCTCAGACATCTCAGAGCGTCAAAGCCAGTTAGATTCATATGCAGCATCCCAGAGTTTAGGAATCACAGTTTCTAAAAAGCTTCTGACAGGCTTGTTTTGTGTCTCTAAGCAATCCATTTGGAAGATGGGGCTGCGTTTTATGTGTCTGTCCCAGGCCTCATTCTCCTGCCAGCTAATAGGATGGGGGGTGGGGTAGGGGTGCTCTGTGTGGGTTCTGTTTGCCTAATGGCCCTCAGCCTGGCGATCTGGTTTCTAAGGAAGGGAAGCACTTGCATTGCAAATGGATTTATTAAAATACTCACCCATCCTTCTGGTCTTTTAGAAGCCCATGATCTAAAAATATGCCACGGAGAGAAAGGGCACACAGACAATGAAAAGACAAGAACTGGGAGCAGACAGTATCTAAAAATATCAGAGTTCTGAACAGAAAAGGACGGTTTTACAGTGTCACGTGTTGAACGCTTGTCCAAAGCAGCACACATCTCCCCCTGCCTTCTCCCTGCCACCTCTAGTTCCATTTCTTTTTCTCTATTCACTTCCTGCCTTTGAATATTTAAACCTTAAAAAAATGTCAAAGCAGAACGCAACAGACAGCAAGCACCACACCCGTCCCTGCTTGTTCTCCCTCTCTGAAGGACACGCTGTGTCAGCCCCGTCAGGTCACTGAGAAGAGAGGCCCCTTCTTCCTCTGGTAGCGCTTAGTGCCCTCTCAGTGCGGCACCGATGGAGTTGCCCTGCACTGTCGTAGCTGTGTGTGTGGTTTCCATCCCTTATTAGACTGTAAACCCCTTTATAGACAGGATTATGTCTCATTCACCCCCAGCAGCCACGGGACACAGTACTGCCCAGTTTTCACCAAAAGGATGTATTTTTGCTAAAGGAATGAGTGAACGATTAGCTGAAACCATGATTCTCTCTGGGCCTTGACAGCCTGTGGACACGCTGATATTAATAACCATGTTGTGGTCCCACACAGCTCCCACCTTCACAATCCGACAGTCTGTCACACACTGACTCCATCTGAATCAGGAACGAAGGAGGGGGCACCTCGACAATTCTGTCTCGTGGAATCTCAGACAGACCCTAATATGAGAAACAGATGGGACAGGTTAAAACGTCTGGGTTTGGCAGAAGCTTCTTTGTTGGATGTAGAAGCTCTAAAGCAACCAGGGGCCCAGGGCTCTGAGCCTGACCCAAGGGGCCGTCTCAGGAGTGAAAACCAGGCGAGCCAAGCTTGGCCCTGAAGCCCTCCCCCTCTAATCAGGACCGCTCTGTTTCTCCCAGGTTCCTAGTGTAGGATTTCGTCTAAAGAAAGTCTTCCAATAACCAGAAAATAAACTACTAGGTTACAAGAAAGTTTCCTCATTACTCCTCCTGGAGCAAAATGAACTATTCACATCCACCTTCATCCCAGGAGCACCCCTTGACCGCTGTCCCCAGAACTGCTTCTGGCCACTGGCCACTAGGGAGTAGAACTGGAGCTGAGAGACTGTGGCTACCAGTTGCCCTTCCCTGACCCGTGAAACCACAGCAAGTTGTCTTTCCTCCTGCCTCCTCCCGCCCTCAGAGCTTTCAGGCCCTCCTGCACTACCCCCTCCCCAGAACTTCTCGCAAGCATCCCTCGTCATCACAAGTGAAAAACTGAATGTGAGAGCGGGCATCCACCCCACGTCCCTGGTCTCAGATGAAGAAATCCCCCATGACGACAGACAGAGTGACCTGCCCAGTCACACTGTCAGACAGTGTCTGAGGAGACTCGTCCTTCTTCCAGTCTTTGCATATTTAACAAGTTTAAAAGCTCACAGTGAGAGAAACCAGGGACATCGGAGAATTCTGAGCATCAGCCATTCCAGATAGAGTCAAATTCTGCCTGAAGCGTGGTTCCAGGTGCACGCAGCCATGGGTCATCATCACCCATTCTCCCTGTGTGCAGAGCCAGGACTGCAGAAATGCTTTTTTTCCTGACAAATTGCTGATACTTTCAGCCAAATGGGACTTGGACTCCAAGAAAACCATTTACCTCGTGTCTTTCCCAGTTTGCCTGCCTCAGGAATTATGTGAGAGGGCTGTGCTGGAGCTGCTGGAGCTGGCATCCAACTGCGGAGCCCCCTGTGTGGCACCAACTTGAGAGTGTCCATGTGAATGGAGTCCAGCCAGGCCTGGCGCTCCTCTGCCTCTCACAGCAAGTCCTGTCTCCTGGGCCTGTCCCCGCTCCCCCCTCCCCTCCCCCCCAGTCAAGAGTGTTGTATTTCCCAAACCCCATTTCACAGCGACGTTGTTTTATAGGGCCCCTCCAAAATACCTTGAATAGTGCCTTTCTCGTCGCTTCCATTTTCTGAAAACTCCAGCTGCCCCTCTGAAACCATCCAAATCTAATTAACCGCCTAAGCTGGAGTTAGGGACAGTAGCTCACTTTCGGGTCCTTAGCATACCCATTCAGGCCTTCTTTCAATATGGGCACAAAACCAGGAATTTCTAATAATTGTATCTATGGGCCTGGGAGGGGAAAAAAAAAAAAAGAAAAAGAAAGAAAGAAAGCTGCTAGTAAGTAGGTCTGTGAAAGCCGGGAGATCAGCACCTCGCCTGAACTTGGCAGCCCAGGCCCGAGAAACTCGGAGACAATGCCCCGGGGGATCGGAACAGCTTAGCCTCCTGACTCAGGTTTTGTGAGAACCAACCCGGCTGTGAATAGAGATCCCAGCCTCAGTGCTAAATGGTCCCAGCTCAGACTCATTGAAATGTCTTCTCACAGAATTGGAAAAGAAGAAGGCCAGGAAAGTTTGCGGAATGTCAATGAGGCTGTGCTGAGAAGGGGAAGATGGGGGAAATTCAGAAGTTTGCTCCTGAGTGACACGGACTAAGACAAAAGCAGCGCGCGGGGTCTCTGCCAGGCGGCGCTGACAGGAGGGGACCCTGCTGCCTGAGGAGCTGTCGGAGGGGAGCTCCCTGGGCATGGACCACTCCCTGGGGTGTCACACTGAAGCTGGGGGCCTTGGGGTGTCACCTCACTGCTCCTTTAATGGAAAAGGCTCGGAGCGGGCAAGGGTTGCAGTGTGCTCCTCAGAGCCCCAGCTGTCTGCTCCCATGAGGAGCTCCCTTCCTCACCATCAGAACTCTGTCCTCTCACTTTGCCTAGAGAGGTCATGGAAAAATCAGTATTGTGCCCATTTTTCCAGACCCATTTCAAAGACCAGCATCCCCTAAAGCCTACCCCAGTCCTCACCACAGCTCCCACTGGCCAGTCCATCCTCCCATCTTATTTCTTGTCTGGCCTGGGTGGGGGGCGGGTCTGGGGCTGCCCCACATTACATCTGGAATATCCCACCACTCCTTATGCTTAGGACATAATTAATAAACATTATTTGAATAGCCACATGACTGACCCAGGCTAAGCCTGGTATTCAATCTGCTCTTACAGCCAGTCAAGATTTTACATTATTCTCAGAGGCCCTTCCCAGTGGTTTGTTGGTTTACTTATTTTGATCATTGTGGAGTAAAAATGAAAGAAAAGCAAGAGAGTTGCTTTTTGATAGCAGTATGCCGAAGGTGGACAAATTATAAGGAAATTAATTTATGCATGAACATATACAGAGATGTTGTATTCCCATATGTATATACATGTATGGAATGGGAGTAAACTACAATAAGACAAAAAGCAGTTTTCTTCTGGAAAGAAGTCAATGGTCTCTCATTATAAAGAACTACAGGTTTTTATAAGGGGCATAGATCAGGCAGTGCACAATATAGCAAGCACGTGTTCTATTCACTTTTATTTTCAATGTTGTCTTGAGTTGTTTTTCCAGGAGTAGGAATGGATTGTTTCTTAGGAATAAGAATTACTCACAGGGCCTCACTAGCAAGGTCTTTCTGAGAAGAAATAAAGCACCATCTCCAGTCACATCTTTGCTCTTGCTGATGGTAATCTGAAGCCCCATTGTAGCCCAGATGTGAAGAGTGACAGAGCTGAAACAGAGTAAGTTTCAGGCCACAGAGTCCTCTCCAAATGCAACTGTAGATAAGTCAGGGTCATCTCTAATTGGATGAGGTATGTGGAGGTCCTCCCTTCTTCCCCTTCCCTCTTGGTCTTCCCTTTCCTCCCCTCAAACCCTGGCAGCCCCAGGGGTTCTCATGGGTTTCCTAGCTCAGAGCACTGTGCAAAACTTAGCTTTCTGCGAGGGCCCAGGCTTTACACAGAGAGTTAGAAATTCTAGGTGCAGGTCCCAATTCTGTTCTTTTCTAGCTCTTGGGAGCTTGTTGCCCTGGAGTAACCTCATTCATCTTGCATAGAAAATGGTCACAACAAACACATCTGACTTTATGTGCCAGACAGTGTGTATCCCTGGTCTTGTGGATCTCAGCAGACACCAAACACAGAATGGAAGATGTGACTGTGAATCTTCTTGGTCTTAATGGTCTTCATTATTCAGAGAAGACACAGAGATCTGAGACATTGAGTATTGGGCCCAGGTCACCTGTAGTCCCTACCTCGGTGGTCTTCCTCCATCTCACCTGGTGACACTCCTGGTGAAGACGAAATGTCTGTCCTTTGGTGGTTAAGGCCTCTAGAGCCAGAAGGGTAAGGTTCAAGTCATAACTCCCTCACTTGGCTTATAAAAAGCACTAGACACATTTGCTATTACTACTACTTTTATTGCTGCTCTTAAGTGTTTTTCCAAGACTGTGAATGGACTCTCTCTTATGCATCCTGCACACATGAATTGTCCAATTAGCCAGTTTAGGGCTACAAATGGAACTAGATTATCCCATAAGCAGAAAAAGTTGACGCACCCAAGCAAAACAAATGTACCAAAAAAAAAAGCCTACTTCAATAAACTTAGTTTGTGATCAGAAAATTCCACCAATGGGGTAGAGAATCATAACTATATCATTTAGTGTTTCCTTTCCAAAGGACTTCCCATGAAGCAGAGTGTGCCTTGGAGGAGACGGCAGAGCACAGCTGCCTCCCGAATCAGGAGTCTGAACCTGGGACCCGGGCTTCCTCAGCTGAGCCCCTCCAGCTCCCTGCACCCAGTAGCCAGGGTGATCCTCACAGTCACATTGTCCTTTCTGGGCCTAGTCTTCCCAGGGGCCGCTCTCTTGACCTCCTTCCACATTTGTTCTCCTCCCCTTCATCAAGCACGTTAAGGAGTAGGAAGCTGGGATGGGTGTTAGTTGCTGAAAAGGTTTGTGATGAGGCCAGACTCAGCTCTGTCCATCAAGGTACTACCAGGTGGGGAAGCCACTTTCGATCATCATAGGGACGAGGCATTCATGTAACTCATGCCAAGGACCCCTCCAATACCACACCATCGACAGCAAAGACAGCTGACATTTGCAAGGCGGATGTCAGCAAGCTGTAAGCTAGGGAGCTGTCACTTTTCTGCCTTTTTCTTCAGGATCATTTTTCTTCCTATAGCACCTTCCTCTCGCCCTCTCCCCAGAAGTTGCCCATAAGCTGGCCTCTGGCTGTCCAGAGTAACTAGCTGGCTGCAGCCTTATGCCCAGGACATATCTCCACTCCACAGAAACTGAGCCTGAATCTTCATCTCCTATTTTCCCACCTCCACCACACATACATACCTGGTGTGTCTCCCTCATTATTGAGAAAGTTGGCTCAGCTGGTACCTAGTGGAATATTTATCAATACAAAAGCATTTGTGGCTACTGAGAGCTTCCATCTGCTTCATCAGAGGGGTCTATGCACTTCAGAATGGGAAGAGTGGAACAGAGATCACCTGCAAAGGTGATCAAAGGTCGGGCCAAATGCCGGGGCAGTGGGAGGGCAATTGAAGGACAACAGCTGGGACTTGCTGATATCCTTTCAAACCACATAGCTCGCTGAGGCCCTGAGTGGGGAAGAGTAAAACCTGTCAGAATCACAGTTCCATTTGGCAGAGGGGCAGGGAACTGGTCACCCAGCTGCATGTAAACAATAAAAGGTATTTCTTTGGAAATTTTTACTTGTCTTTATATCTTGGATTCATAGCTTTGGGGTTTTCAGTTTGGGATTGAGGAACGTTAGAACTATGAGAGACTTGGGAGATACTGTAATCCATCCTCCTCATTTTACAGATGCAAAAACAACCCAGGAGAGGAAAATGACTGAGGTCCCAGAGCAAGGCGGTAGCTATGTGTTTGGGGAAAATTCCCAAGATTTCACATATATAAGATAAAACAAAGTTTTCTATAGGATACAGGAAGAACGAGGCCCTTTCCTTCAATATATTCTTCTTTTTGATTTTGGTGTCTCAGAAACCAGCTGAATCTGGCATGAATCTGCATGTGAAAAATTAGCTTCCTTGGCTGAGGGTGGTCTGGCTGCAGCACCCGTCACCCCACGGGTCTTCAGGGCTGACTCAGTTGATCTGGTTGTCTAGGACATGTCCCTTCCCTCCCTCCCTCAGTGCTCTATGTGTGTCCCTCCCAAAACTGCATGCTCCGTCAAAGAGATCGACTTCCCTGATGAGAGGAGGACAGTTCCTCAGTTAAGGGTAGAGGAGTAACTGTGCTCCCTGGTGAGAAACTTCACACAAGTTCTTGACATCCTTTTGTAGGAGAATGTAGGTAGTCAAGCTTCCAGGACTCCAGACACACCCAAATGACATGGTGCATGTGGCAGTCTGCCTTTCCTTCAAAAAATTTTTAATCAGTAATTTTTTTTAAAAAGATTTACCTTTTTTCCATTTTAAATGACAAACTGACCAATCAGGGAGCAAGCAGGCTGGAACATCATGTCACATGTCACCCTCCCAGTGGTATGCTAGAGCTGGCTCATACCAAGTCATGTATGTTCACCTTTCTCCAGCTTCACATCAGTAGCTTGAAGTTGGCCATGATGAAAGTATTTACACCAAGGAAACCAGCAAATCAGAGCTTCCCCACCTTCCTCCCCGCAGCTGAACGAATTCATTAGCTTTCTCTCTTCCCAGGGCAACTGCTTCCCCCGCTATCAGAGGCTGTGCTCTGTGCTCAGTTGCTTAAGTTGCATCCGACTCATTGCAACCCCACAGGCTGTAGCCCTCCAGCTCCTCTGTCCATCGGATTTTCCGTGCAAGAATACTGGAGTGGGTTGCCATTCCCTTCTCCAGCTATCAGAGGCTATCTTGGCTCAAAGTATTTCTGGCTTCCCATTGAAGACTTGTAATCAGAGCAAAGTGGCAGGTCTTTGTCTAGAGAAGGACGCTAAAGGCTTAATGTTCTTGCTGATTAATCAGTGGCAGATCTTAAGGTCGCTGATTGACACCTCAGATCAGAAATGTCTCGACGGCTGTAATCCTGCATGTCCCCTTGCTGCCCTGTGCGCCGCCATTCTTCACTCATACGGTGGGGACCCAGGAGGTCAGGGACACAGACACATCCTCCCAGCAAATTGAACTTGGGAGGGGTGGGGAGACGCGCTCTGCCTTAACCCTAACTCTTAACTTGAATAAAAGGCCCTAAAGAATTTTTGCAGATCTTATATGCAGTGTCAATGAGCAAGGCCTCCCAAAAGAGTACTATCCCCACACTTATGCATTGCCTTTAATTGTATACTTCGGCTTGTTGCTGTTGAGTTTTGTTTTCATTGGGAGTGTGGGAGGGAAAAGAGAATACTTAAAATAGTAGAATACTTAAGATACTTAAGATAGCCTCCTTGCTTTCTGGGAGTGAGAAATCTTGGTCCCTTAGAGTCACTGTTAGCTTTTTTCTGGGTCTCAGCCATGAGGAGTCTGACTGAGATGGAGTTGGTTGTGGAGTTGATTGTGTCTATGGTGAGACTGAAGGGAGGATCCACAGCATATTTCCTGTCACATTAGGCTCATGACTTTTATGTTTCCCTTGTTAAGCAGTTGGAAGTTGGGTTTATTATCTCCACTTAAGAATACATGAAACTGAGCAAATGTTGAACCTAAGACAGTTTGGGGCTGCCTATGCTGAGGTCAGACAGAAAAGGCCGTGTAGAGAAAAGAGAGATGCAAAGAGCAAGTGGAAAGTGTTGAAGACCACCCACAGCTTCCTCATGATTTCACTTTGATTTGGCTTCACTCCTTGTTTCTCTAACACCAATGAGAAATTCATTGTATTGGATAGTGAACAATTCCAAATAATATGAATAACCAATAAATACCAAAGATTTTGATCATCCAATTAAATTTTTCTGAAATCTTTGGCCATGCAACAGTAGAATGGAAAGCCTCAAGAAGTAATGAATACCCATCATCTTCCTCCAAGAAGAAGCTGAGTAACACCTTGGGCTGTTAGGATCTTGTAAAGGGGTTCCTGAATCGCAGGAGTGACTGCAACCAGCTCAGCTGACAGCGACCAAGATGCCGGTGGCAGCAATTTTCCCGTGAGTGTCTCTGTCAACATGGGAAGAGCAAGTAAAGTAACGCTGTCACTGCTCACCATTCCCTCTTTCAGGCCCCGCCCCCCTGCCCCCCACCATGCAAGAGGAATTGGGCCTGATAGCTGCAGTGAAAAGATGGGGCAACCTCTGATGCAGCCAATCTCCAGCTTTCTCTTCCAGGATCCTTCCCATTCCTCCCTTGCTTGAACCACAAGGGTACTGGTTCTCATCTGTTGATCTCAGGACGTCATTTTTCAAACTAGCTTGTGTATATGATTTAATACGACACCCAAACTCTGGTGTATTTACATTTTAAAGGAAGTCATTAGGAAAACATCAGACCCCATAGTTCAGCTGGTAAAGAATCTGCCTGCAATGCAAGAGACCCTGGTTCAATTCCTGGGTCGAGAAAATTCTCCTGGAGAAGGGATAATCTACCCACTCTAGTATTCCTGGGCTTCCTTGGTGGCTCAGTCCGTAAAAAATCCACTTGCAATGCGGGAGACCTGGGTTTGATCCCTGGGTTGGGAAGATGCCCTGGAGGAGGGCATGGCAACCCACTCCAGTGTTCTTGCCTGGAGAATCCCATGGACAGAGGAGCTTGGCAGGCTACAGTCTGTGGGGTCGCAAAGAGTTGGACATGACTGAGCAACTAAGCACAGCACATTAGGAAAACATAAGGCTTTATACCAAAGAGATACCATACATTTAATGCTGAAATCTCAAGAATCCAAGATGAGTATTTTATGTATGGATCGATTGATTGAAGGATAGAGTTCTAGTGGAGGGTAAGCTTAGTTTCATGTTAGAATCATTACTATACTGCATTGTTCATAGTGCATTCATTTAATCTATTTGAATAGTGCAAGCACAGCTGTGAGTGTGTGTGTATGTGTGTACACATATATCTTACGTATGAACTTGCTGTAGATCATGTTTTCATGAGCAAGTACCAACCATGCAGCAGGCACAGGGCTAAGCTCTAAGAGACAAGGGGAAGCCGAGAAGATACCAAGACTCTTTGTGAAGCTCACAGTCCAGTCTGTGACCTTATAAAAGGCCTGACAAGAATCAAACCCAAGACTCCCAAGCATTCTTTCTCCTATGTAATAGCCGTTCCCCTTGGAAGTGGTAAGAAATGGCAAGAATGTGTAGAGGTGGCTCTTTCCTCAGGAGATACCCCTGGGTCCCCCTGGATCTTTGGTAAAACTCTGTGGACTGAGTTTTCCTCTGATTGGTCTGTGGAGAGTAAACTGATGCTTTATCCATCTTTTCCTTCCCTGTTCTGGAGACATATTCTTTCCCCAGATCAGAGAGGACTCTGCTAGGAAACACACAGGAGATAGCAAGGGGGTCAACTGGCTTCATGGAAAAAGATTTAAAGGCTGAACCTATGGCTGGAGCCCCCACCTCAATGCTCCCCAAGAAACCCATTTTATTTTCCCTGGGCCCCCAAACCCCAAGGAAAATCAGCCATGGGGAAAGATTCCAGCAGCCCTGAGGAATGAGAGCTGGTGACGGAGTGAATGTAGGCAACTCTATCATCTGCTCCCAGGGAGGGGAGGCTGAGGAGCTCGGAGGACTGTTTTTCCCTTAACAGATGCAAGAAAGAGCCGGAAAAGGTCAGAGATAAATGTAGCCCTCACTTTGTTCTGCATATTCAAAAGAACTTTTCTGAAGAAAGACCCAAAATATATGTGTGTTCACTCAACCTTTTCTGGCCGGCACAAAGTTCCAGATATGGAAATGACAGGGCAGCCACCAACGAAGTGTTTGCAGGGCTGCGCGCTAGTAGGGCTCACAAGCCAGTCCCCAAAAGAGCACACTTTTCGTGGGGCCCATCAGTCTGGCTGGAAAGAGAGAAACTTGGAAACAGGATAGTATCCTGAGAAATCACTCCCAGAGGGAGCACAAAGTTCCCAGGGAGAAAGCGGGGATGGAGTGAGAGGGAGCGAGGGGAAAGCCATCATCGCAGGAGGCTGGATGGAAACACTGCAAGACCTCACGGTGGCCGACATCCCTGCGTATAATCAGAAATTCCTCTCTATTCTGTGGGAAAAGTCTCTTTGCATTGTCAGCCCAGATGCCCCCATGAAGAAATAGCATGAAATGAGTCTCAGGGAAATGTCAGCGTGGGAGTGAGAAATGACTGCCACTCTGGGTGGGGGAGGACAGGCCAGAGAGATGGGCTGACGGGAATAAGCTGTCGGCCCCAAAGCAAAACAGCACCCACAAAGGTAAAGGGACTCTGCATCCAGTGTGGGCAGTTAGACACCCATTTTCTCATGGCTAGTCCCAAGTTTTTTATCTCGTAGCCCCGAAATACCTCTCCTACATGTTTACACAACCAAGGATGACCCAGTCTTCCTTTACAGCCATAATTCCGCCTGTCCACTTGGGTTCACAAAGCCAGACTCTCTCCCATCCTCCAGACACGTCGAGGACTTTCGTATTCCACCTCTCACCCACGTCTCCAAGTCTTAGAGAACTTGCAAGATAACTTCAGCTTACACCTCTCTGATGTGATGTGTGCTCAGTCGCTCAGTCCTGTCTGATTCTTTGTGACCCCACGGACTGTAGCCTGCCAGGCTCCTCTGTCCATGGGGATTCTCCAGACAAGAATACTGGAGTGGGTGGCCATGCCCTCCTCCAGGGGATCTTCCCAACCCAGGGATCCAGCACAGGTCTCCCACACTGCAGGCAGATTCTTTACCAACTGAGCCACCAGGGAAGCCCTGTTGTAATGTTCAACCGTAATTAGTAGATCCTGTCCTAGGGCTCTTTTCACACTTATCAATCTTAGTCTCAACTATTAATGATAATAATAATAACCAATATCTATTAAGCACTAAAACAACTTAACCCTTTTACAATTCATTGAACTAATAAATAGTGACAGTATTTAATCCTTTTCAGAGAAACAAAATGAGGCTTAGCTAGGTCAAAGGACTTATCTATGATTACACATATAGGCAGAACCTGGATACAAATCTCAGTCCTTCTGATTTGAGATACTCTCTTGTTACCCTTGTGCTCTTCTGCTTCCCATAATATTTGCTTACTGTCTATCTTCTGAGAGTTGATAAATGCTTGTTTTGCAGATATAGCCCAGAGAAGATGTTCAGTTGAAAATAATGGATGCCTTTGAGTCTGACTGTTTTCTTTACTCAGTGTATATATTTGGTGCTTGCTTTACAGGTAAATTCATTGATAAGCATGAATATTGAAGCAAAGTTTTTAAGAGGACATGAGACAGGTTTATCTGATCCACAGTTAACAAATGTTCTTGAAGAGACTGGAAGAATATTATCTTCTTAGATGGGCTTCCCTGGTGGTTCAAACAGTGAAGAGTCTGCCTGCAATGTAAGAGACTGGGTTCAGTCTCTGGGTCTGGAAGATCCCCTGGAGAAGGGAATGGCTACCCAATTCCCAATATTCTTGCCTGGAGAATTTCAGGGACAGAGGAGCCTGGCAGGCTACAATCCATGGGTTCACAAAGAGTCAGATACAACTGAGCCTGGTGACTTTCACTTTTCTTTTACTATCTTCTTAAGCAAGACTTTGGGAACCACAGATTCTAAAATTAAATGTTATAATGAACAATTAACTTCCAGCAGATAACAAAACTTTTGTAGTATAATTACAGACAGGGCTGGAGATGATTTTAAGAACATCAAGTGCAGCTGATTTTTCATTATATGTGGAAAATCTAAGGTATAGACTCAGGATGGACCTTATTCTTGGTCATTCAGGTAGTTCTTTTCAGAACTAACTTTGTTGAAGTGTGAATCGGGGGTGGGGGCTGCATTTCTGACACGTTCCTAGGTGAGGCCTCTTCTATTTGTCCATGGACTAACTATACCCTAGACAGCTGGGATCTAATCTAGATCAGCACTATCCAAGAGAGATACAATTGGAGTCATTTATGTCATTTTAAATGTTCTCGTAGCCACATTTAAGAAAGTTTTAAAAAGATAAAATTAAATTTAATAATACTTATTGAATAATCTTTGAAACTCAGTATTTAGCTCTAAATTTATAGCACGATTTGAACTAGTCAGATTTCAAATGCTCTAGAGACACACATGGCTAGTGGTTATCAGCTTAGACAGAATAGCTCCAGACTATGCTTCTATCATTAGTAGACTCTCTTTTGAAGTCTATTTCATCTTTAGGTCTTGAAACCCAACTATACCAGTTCATCTCTCAAAACAGACTCATTTCTGTGAGTGCCCTGTGACATCCTGCCCAGGTCTGGGCACACACACACACACACAGTCAGTGAGGACATTAACTGATTTCAGCCCTCCCTGACTTCCTATAAGGAGAAAACAGACTTTCCCACCTCTTTGCACATTTACATTATTCAGCTCAGAGCTGTCCAGTTCCTGCACTGTGTACGATGTTAGATAAGGTACCTTCCAAACTTTCTTCTTCTTCCAAGAGTCTATGATTTTATTCATTCCAACATTAGCTACAGTCACCTTCTCAGCCTCCTCTTTTTCTTCATGGCAAACAGTTCTTCCATCTCTCCCTCATTTCCCCTCTTAAAAACTCATTAATCACCTGCAAACTCTCTCTGGAGCCAATTTCAGGCAACTCTCAGATTTAGAGGCTTAAGTGGAATGCTGAAGTCTAATAAAGGACAATTGGGGTACTGTATTCCATGCTCCTATATCTAAATGCCCTCAGAATTCTGTCTCAGGTTTATATATGGCCCTGAGAAAAATGACCCATGATCAAATTATTAAGTGTGCAAGGAAGAGTAGAATATAGAAATGTAGTGGCTAAGTGCACAGGCTCTGGGATCAGACAGCCTGTGATCAAATATCAGTCAGCATAGGAGCAAGTATAAATTCTCTAAGATTCTCTATCACCTAACAGCTATGCAGTTCAATGAGATAACCCAAGTAAATGACTTCAGACAGTACCCCTACAGATTAGTGTTCAATAAGTTGCAGGTGACTATAAAAGTTGGAGTTTTTTGACATGCGAGAAGGGGACCTGATCCTTGCCCAGCTCCATCAGAAGAGGTGCTGTGGCCCAAAAGAACTGAGCCCATTTGGGGTTGTGCCTGCATTTGCGTATGTTAGTCACTCAGTCATGTCCAACTCTTTGTGAGCCAATGGACTTTATATCAAACTCCTCTGTCTGTGGGATTGTTCACACAAGAATACTGGAGTGGGTTGCCATTTCCTCCTCCATGGGTCTTCCTAACCCAGGGAACTTAGAGCAAGCCTAGTTCTCTTTCACGTGTGCATGCTAAGTCACTTTACTCATGTCCGACTCTTTGCGACCCCATGGACGGTAGCCCACAATTTCCTCTGTCCATGGGGATTCTCCAGGCAAGAATACTGGAGTGGGTTGCCATGCCCTCCTTCAGGTGACTTTCCCAACCCAGGAATTGAATCTGCATCTCTTAGGTCTCCTGCACTGGCAGACGGGTTCTTTACCACTAGTGCTACCACTAGACGTTTAATCACGCTAATCTCAAGACCTTCTTTTTTTTTTTTTTCATTTTTTCCTCCCTTTTATTGTTTTTGCCATACAATGTCATGATATCACCATGGGTTTACATATGCTCCCCCTCCAGAAACCCCTCCCTCCCCCCTCCCTCCCCCCTCCCTCCTCCCTCCCCCCCGGGAAATCTCGATGCACCAGCCCTGAGCATCAATCCTGGGCTGGCGATTGATAAGACATATGATAATTAACATGTTTCAATGCCATTCTCCCTTATCATCCCATCCTTTCCCTCATCCACAGAGTCCATGAGTCTATTCTATACATCTGCATTCCTTTTGCTGTCTCGCAGCCCTTGTCCTTAAATTCCATCACTGATTTCCTTCTCATCACCTTTCTACCTGGCATTCATTGGCAAACTTCACCTGGCTCTTTAAGAACTTGTCAAGTGTAGGTCATCACAGAGAGCCCTGTGCACAGAACTCCTGGGTGATGCCTTGTTTCCTTGCTGCCCAAAGTCACCTCATGCAGTTTGCAAATAAACTTCTCCCCTGAAAGAAAGAACAAACAGTTCATAATTGGCAATCTGCATAATGAGTGGTGCGTCTATGCAAATATAACATTTGGAATAATCTATTAATATCTCGCCTGCGATGTCTGTGGGCCACCACTTCCCATGCTAATGAGCCAGAGCCAAATATTTTCTGACTCTTCTTGAGGTGAGAAGAGAGACTGACAAACTGCTTTCTTCTTGGGGTTCCAATTAGAAATCTGGAGACCACCAGAGTTGGAAAGGATCTCAGAGACTATTTGATCCCTACACTCCCCAACCACCTCTCACATTAAGGATGAGGAGTTAGAAGTTGAGAGACATATGGCAGCCCATACATGGGCTTCCTGTGCTTTCAGTGGTCAGAAGCCAGTGGCAGACTCCCAGGCTCAGCCATTCTTGAGATGCCAACAATGGATCAACATCACCTCCTGCTGATTAGGCTTTTGTTTCTAAAATGCAGTCTTCCAGGGATTTCTGTGTGTTGATTTTATATCCTGAAACTTTGCTATATTCACTGATTAGCTCTAGTAATTTTCTCGTAGAGTCTTTAGGGTTTTCAATATAGAGGATCATGTCATCTGCAAACAGAGAGAATTTTACTTCTTCTTTTCCAATCTGTATTCCTTTGATTTCTTTATCTGCTCTGATTGCTGTGGCCAAAACTTCCAAAACTATGTTGAATAGTAGTGGTGAGAGTGGGCACCCTTGTCTTGTCCCTGATTTCAGGGGGAATGCTTCCAGTTTTTCACCATTGAGGATAATGTTTGCTGTGGGTTTGTCATATATAGCTTTTATTATGTTGAGGTATGTTCCTTCTAGTCCTACTTTTTGGAGGGTTTTTATCATAAATGGATGTTGAATTTTGTCAAAGGCTTTCTCTGCATCTATTGAGATAATCATGTGATTTTTATTTTTCAATTTGTTAATGTGGTGTATTACATTGATCGATTTACGAATATTGAAGAATCCTTGCATCCCTGGGATAAAGCCTACTTGATCATGATGTATGATCTTTTTGATGTGTTGTTGGATTCTATTTGCTAGAATTTTGTTGAGGATTTTTGCATCTAAGTTCATCAGTGATATTGGCCTGTAGTTTTCTTTTTTTGTGGCATCTTTGCCGGGTTTTGGAATTAGGGTGATGGAGGCCTCATAGGATGAGTTTGGAAGTTTACCTTCGTCTGCAATTTTCTGGAAGAGTTTGAGTAGAATAGGTGTTAGCTCTTCTCTAAATTTTTGGTAGAATTCAGCTGTGAAGCCATCTGGTCCTGGGCTTTTGTTTTTTGGAAGATTTCTGATTACAGTTTCAATTTCCGTGGTGATGGGTCTATTAATATTATCTATCTCTTCCTGGTTTAGTCTTGGAAAGTTATACTTTTCTAGGAATTTGTCCATTTCATCCAAATTGTCCAGTTTATTTGCATATAGTTGCAAAGCGGGATACTCCATGACCCACCTCCCAGAATATTGGAAATAAAAACTCGAATAAACAAATGGGACCTAATTAAAATTAAAAGCTTTTGCACAACAAAGGAAACTATAAGCAAGGTGAAAAGACAGCCTTCAGAATGGGAGAAAATAATAGCCAATGAAGCAACAGACAAACAATTAATCTCAAAAATATACAAACAACTCCTGCAGCTCCATTCTAGAAAAATAAACAACCCAATTAAAAAGTGGGCCAAAGAACTTAACAGACATTTCTCCAATGAAGATATAAAAATGGCTAACGAACACATGAAAAGATGCTCAACATCACTCATTATCAGAGAAATGCAAATCAAAACCACAATGAGGTACCACTTTACACCAGTTAGAATGGTTGCCATCCAAAAGTCTTCAAGCAATAAATGCTGGAGAGGATGTGGAGAAAAGGGAACCCTCTTACACTGTTGGTGGGAATG